>JAGWCC010000858.1:0-144044 GCA_022651775.1 Drusus annulatus
TTTCCAATGCGTCCTCTTCGGTTAAAGAGTTCGGCAAAAAATGGCTATCTATCGCGTAAGTGACGTGTATTCAATCAGCCGCCGGAGTTGGTTGGGGCCGCGGACGTGGATTGATCGCGGGCCGCGCCTTCATTAGCGGGCCGGTGTGATTAATGGCCGGGCCGCGTCACTCCGGCTCGACCCTTTTGAGCGATGGTCCGCGAGCGGGCCGCGCTGCGCCAGCCCTGCGCCAGGCCTGCCTATCGACGGGGCATCGGAATCGTCGCGAATATTAAAAAAAAAAACAATGGTATAAATACATTGTGCGTCACAAACCCAGAATGTAGGCGACTTTTAGTAGAACCTTTTATTAACATTAACTGTGTCATGCCGTGTGATGCTGTGTGAGAGAGAATATATATGGAGAGAGAACTAAATGTTTTTACCTAACCTATTCAAATTTACGTTTAATCACTTTCCTCTGGTTTTTACGCTGTTAACCGTGAGAGAGAAAGAGACAAGACAAGTTGCCAAATAATATCGCACCACTTTTAGGTATGTAAGCATGTTTTCCGTCTTCCGCGTCTCCGATGACTCCGCCCACTACGTTTTGCTATGTGACATAACTCAACGGTTTTTGAGGTTATATCCTATATTTTTATTGATAACAATTAGCGTTCCCCAGAGCAACCCCCCCCATGTATTTTTTTTACGAGATACCAGTTCTAGTTATTTTCGTTTACAAATCTCTACCGACTTATACTTTTTTTGGCGAGGACCTTTTATCGGTTTACTAGTGCTTTTCAACCGGTTCATCACTTTTTGGTATTATTTTAAAGAACAAGTAATTCGTGAAGCATTCACAAAACATTTAAGTTTTTCCCAACGCTAATAATACTGTGAAAAATTGGTTATACGAATATACAAAACACTACCCGTCTTACTCATTAGATTTTTACGCGCCGACTTAGCGTTGGTTTAGTTACACCGGACGTAAGCCATTAAATTAGACAGATAAGCCGTGGTTTTAAAGCAAGTTTATCGCTATTCCGACCTTATTACACACGTTACATTTACACCTCGTTGAATGTACGTAAAAAAGTGTGTCCATGAAAACCCTAGCCACGCCCGAGTCAGGAAAAAACAACGATCCTGACTACACTGTTTCGCAAAGCTATCCCTCCTTATATTATTACTCTGAGGTGAAGAGTCTCTTTGAAGAAAGGAAGAAGTAGTAGAAATTCTGGAAGAGGCCCATGTCATTGTTTTTATTTTTATTTGTGTTTAGAGTAAATATCGCACGAGAGTCTTAACTGCTCCCAACTGACTGGAGCCAGTGAGACTATGGCATCCCGATTAGGGTATGTTGTGAGGCTGAAGGTTTTGGGGAGGGGTGGGAGATGTCGAAGAAGTACCTGACTATTCAGATCTGGTCACCAAACACTGCTAAATCCATTTTAAGCAAAGTTTCGATTCTGAATGGTGGTTTTTCACCAGCGCGATACTTAGAGTATACCACTCTAGAGCGTGCCGCATATACGGTATAAATTATTTTACATGAATCAAATGTGTTATGACACATGTTATTTAAATAAAATTTATTTGCGCACGCCAGGATTGAATCCGTACCTTTGTATTCGTAGTCAAGCGTCTTACCACTCGACCATGGAGGCCGTTAAAGACAGTTGGGACCTAAGAGATACAACGTATGGAGAGAGAGCTAATTATTTTTACCCAACCTGTACAAACTTGCGATAGCAAATGGGTTGTTACTCGTACACCACGAGAGAGAAAGAGACAACAAAAATAACACACCGCCTTTATGTACTGTAAGGATGATCTTGGTCTCTCGCGTCTCCGGGGACTCCTCCCACATGTTTTCATATGCGACTAAACTCGACACAACTAAACGTTTTTTTTAGGTTATATGCTATATTTTCGTTGATAACAATACTGTGAAAAAGTGGTCATACGAATAAACGAAAATATTATGTCAACATGTGCTATGAATGGATGTATAAATACACAAGGCCAAGTCCTAGCCACGCCCAGGTCTGCCGAGTTCGGCGAAAATCATCAAAAACTGACTACACTGCCTTGGATAGGTACCACTCTATGTACTCTAAGGTTGGGACTCTTGTGCGGTACAAATGTACAAAAAAAAATTCATATCCGACGGCTGATCGCTTTGCCCCCACATCATGGAAAGTTTTGAGTTTCGGACAGTACAGGGTGGTCGGTTTTTCTCTTTTATCATGACCACATCCCACGCGGTATGCGGGTCACTCATTTGAGCTGCTCGGCTAGTCCCTAGAACTGGAATGGAATATCCTTTCTCCCGAGAAATACGGAAATTTTCCCGCATGCACATATTTCAAAGGGAAGTGAAACAACTCCATTTTCCATGTTACCACATTTTAATTGACAAAGCATGTTAAAAGTGAGGTTAAAATCTAAAATTATTTACTTTTAGAGAGTGCGTAGAATCCAGTGCAGAAAATATAACATGAATAACGGAGATTAATAATCACGTAAATTTGTCTAGTACTTATTTATATTTTCATATAAATACCGCACAAGAGTCTCAACTGCTCCCAACCGTCTAGAGCCAGTGAGACTATAGCATCCTCAAATAGGGTTGTTGTGAGGCTGAAGGTAGTGAAGAGGGTAAGGAGATTGGGAAGAGGCAGGTTGGGAAGTGCCTGGTTATTCAGATCTGGTCACCAAATACGGCTAAAGCCATATCAAGCAACGTTTCGATTCTGAATGGTGGTCTTTCACCAGGGCGATACTAGTATCTACCACTCTGGAACGTGCTGCAAATATACTTTTATTATTTTTATATGAATTAAATGTGTTATAACACATGTTAATTAAATAAAAATTATTGGCGCACGCCGGGTTTGAACCTGCGACCTTTGGATTCGTAGTCGAGCGTCTTACCAATCGACTATGGAGGCCGTCAGTAGTCCAAGTATTAGGAAAATTTCCTGTGAACTCATAAAATTTATCATTATTCTTTAATCACCTTCTCAGTTGACATTTTGTATCTTTCTCTATGGTTGTTTGTTACAATTTAAATGTTATTCTGTTATTTTCTAAATTTTCCGTTATTTACTATCGACCGGTCGGTAGCTGAGTGAACAAACGCGTCGAATTCCCGCCCGGGCGTCGTGCGTTCAATTTCTTTGCTGGCTAAGTCCTCCATCATTGCACAAGCAACATCTTCCGCTTCTTATGATGGCAGTAGGAATTTTTTTAAATATTGTCAGGTTATTCGTAACCCGGGAAATTTTTGTCTTTCTTAAAAAATAAAAGAATATGTTTATTAAATATTTTTTTCTCCCTTTATTTGTACATATAACCGCACACTTTGTATTTTTGTTTAGTTTAATTTTGTACCCTGATGATGCTTAGGCCAAGTGAAACCAGTCGCTCATAAAAAAATAAATAATATCCGTGGTCTTATACAAAGTTATTTTTTCATTTCTTTAAATTTGTCAAACCACAAAGTGATAACTTTCTACGAAAAAAAAAACTAATATACTATGTTAAATTTGTCGTTAAACAAATTATGTTGTTGGTAAAAGGTTTGTCTAGTAAGTTCCTATATGCATGTTCTTTGCTGTATTTTTGATGGACAATCACTGTGTTTAATATGTTGCTAGAATAATGGTTTGTATGTATGTACCTCAGAGCAATAATATACAAGAGAGAGCGCTGCTGTAGTCAGTTTTGATGAGTTTTGCTGGACTCGGCTAGACCTGGGCGTGGCTAAGACGAGGGCTAGGGTATTTATACATCCATTCATATCACATGTCGACATAATGTTTTTGTTTATTCGTATAACGAGACAGCGCTACCAGGAATCCGAGAACACTCTCGTCCAGGCTGCCGTCCAGTGGCACAGTGCGCCCCTACATCACAGGTGGAGAATTTCCCTCAATCCGCCGTAAAAGTTATTTTCTTTATTTCATTATAATGCTCTTATATTATTATTATTATCATTTTACGTGATTTTATCTATTTATTTTACTTTTATTACTATCATTATTTTTTCTATTTTGTTTTTTATGTTATCTTCACTGTTTTAAGTTTCTGATATGTATTTTTACTTATATGGCAGACAGAGTATTGCACCCACCGCTCTGTTCCGCTGAAATAAAAAAGCTATTATTATTATTATTATTATTATAACCACTTTTTCTCAGTATTGTTTCAAACAAAACTATATCATATAACCTGAAAAACCGCTTACTTATGTCCATTTATGTCGCATGTAAAAACGTGTGGGCCGAGTCAACGGAGACGCGGGACACGAAGAACATCCTTACAGTACTTTAAAGCAGTGTGATAATTTGGAAAAATTGATGTGTCTTTTTTTCTCATGGTGTACGACGTAAAAACCCGAAGAAAGTGATTTATCCAAAATTTGTATAGATCGGGTAAAAGCTTAAGCTCTCTATCCATATATTGTTACTCCAAGGTGTGTACTGATATATTTATAATGTTTGTACATGCTCACTGACCGTAAATAAATAAACAACAATTTTCTTCAGCACGGAGGCTATAAATCTACATTCCTTGCCGTATACTCTGAAACAATGAACTGCTGTTCCTCAATCATCACTCTGCTAAATATGGGTATCATTCTCCACTATCCAGAATCTCGACACATGTTGACTCAAAACCATGGTCTTGAAATTTCTGGTACCGGTTTAAAAGATTTTTGTCATTCTTTACGACTCTACCAAAACTTTGACTTGGCCTTGGCTTTGAGTTGAATGTTTTTTCCGATGTATATTTTGACCCATTTTTATCATTGCTTCTTTATGAAATTATTTGTGTGTTGGTCTTTCTCAGTTGCTCTTTTTTCCCATTTCGTGTTATGCATTTTTTTGTGATTGGACCATAGTCCGTTTAAAATTAATAATTTCTCTAATTTTTATGTATAGTGCCAAAACAGCCGTCTTCGTCTAAAATCATGGAGTGAAAATGATTTTTGTGTTTGGGAATGGTAAACGTTTCATGACCACAATAAGAATAGTACCTACCCAATATAGTAATATGCACATGTCTTCATATTTCTGGTTAAAAACAAAGGCTTGGCGAATGCACGTCGCGCTACTTCCGCTAGAGCCCGACGCGCCGCGGCCGGCCGATATGCAAATGTACATAATTCACGCCATCACAGAAATTAGCATTTCCTGCCACTATTGTCTGTCGATCACAATAAAAACTCACCGCAATTCTCGGAGACATTTCTACAGGTATTCGAAGACTAGTTTCGCAATCGCGATTTACATTCTTAAATCAGTACCTTAATACATTTAAGCATTTCATACCTCGTTGCGTTAGTAACTAAAGGTAAAAATAATTTCAAATAATGTACAAACAATATTTATTTTCTAGCGCAGACCTGGATAGTATAATGGAACAAAAGTAACTGAAGTGTTTGATTCCCTTGATCATGCCATGTCTTCTACGCGTCCCCGAATTCTTCTTCCATTCACTTTCGCGTAATTTATTATTTATTTATAAATTAACGGACTTACACAAAAATCCAATTACACAAAAAAATACAAAACACGAAACGGGAAAAAAAAAGTACAACGGAAAGAACAGCACATACGTAATATTAAATGAAGCTAACTAACTAACTAACTAACTAACCATCACGCCGTTTCCCCGCAGGGGTAGGCAGAGAGGACGGACCGCCATACAACTCTGTCTTGGCACACACTTCTTGCTTCATTTACATTCATACATCGTCTCATACATATTCTTCTGTTATTCTGACTCTTCACATGACCCGATTCAAGTATTTGATTTACTTGATCGTGCCATGTCTTTCTCGGGCGTCCTCGACTTCTTCTTCCATTCACTAAATAAATTAAATGAAGCAATGACGAAAATAGGACAAAATATGCATTAGAAAGAACATTCAAGCCAAGGTCAACTAAAAAGTTTTGGTAGAGTCGTAAAGATTGACAAAAATCATTTAGACTGGTATCAAAAATTTCAAGACCATGGCTTGTGTTAGGAAGCCTCGACATTCTGGACAGTGGAGAATGATACCCATGATTAGTAGAGTGATGATTGAGGAACAGAAATTCATTGATTCTGAGTCTACGGCAAGTAATGTTGAACTGGAAAAGTTGCAACAGAGAGGGTGAGTCTTTAAAACAATGAATTATTTTTGAAAACGCAAATTAATTCTAAGTCTTTCCTACGCTTTTCTAATTTTTTTCGCATGTATTTTTTCGTCCATCCGCTATACATGCACAAACCGTCTAAGCGTCCCTTTCTTAATCCTATTCAGTACGCTTACATCAGTTTTGCATTATTTCCGGATATCCACATTTTTAACTCTGCGATACATGCGCCTCAGGGATCTCATTTTTACATTATGAAAAACAAAAAAACAAAAATGTATGTATACATTTTTTGTTTTGTTTTTTACTAAACTTTGATAATACGTTATATTTATAACAAGCTGAAGTAAATAATATAAACTTAATTCAATTGAATTATATAAAAATAAGTTAATGGAGTTATACAAATTAAACACAAGAACTATAAATATCTACTTTCATACTTCATCTGCTAGTTCTATGCCTCCCTGCCTCCATCAGGATTGGTCATCGTCATCATACATTTGGTTGTAAACTTGGAGACACAATGTATGGAGAGAGAGCTAATTTTGTTTTACCCAACCCATACAAACTTGCGATAGATCACTTTCTCCGGGTTGTCACGCCGTACACTATGAGAGAGAAAGAGACAACAAAAATAACACACCGCTTTTATGTTCTGTAAGGATGATTTTGGTCTCCCGCGTCTCTGGCGACTCCGCCCACATGTTTTCATATGCGACTAAACTTGACAGAACCAAACGATTTTTTAGGTTATATGCTGTATTTTTGTCGATAAAAATAGTAAGAAAAAATGGTTATACGAATAAACAAAAACATTATGTCAACATGTGCTATGAACGGATGTATAAATACTCAAGCCCCAGTCCTAGCCACGTCCAGGTCTGCCGAGTTCGGCAAAAATCATCAAAAACTGACTACACTGCCTTGGATAGGTACCACTCTACGAGTATGTACTCTAAGGTTGTAAATAAGCCTTATTAAATACTAAAGGTTAAAGGTAGGGTAGCGGATTTTTGATTAATATATTCAAAATAAGACAAATATTTTAGGAAATGAATTTGAATAATTAACACGAGGACGGATAAGGGAACAGAATCCAAAAATAACTTTTTAACTCGCCTCTTTGATGTGTGCCATTATTTTTTTCCTTCCGGATATCTATTGATTTTACAATACACCGTCTGTCAGTGGATTCACTGTAAGTTTGTAGTGTAGTCAGGTGGCAAAATAATTGTCTAAATTAATCTGAAAAATAGCGATCGTTATTAATTACAATTAAGAGATTAGAAAAACCTCGAATTTTTATTTTATTTTTTTATAGTGAACACCGCACAAGAGTCCCAACTGCTCCCAACCGTCTAGACCCAGTGAGACTATGGCATCCCCAATTGGGGTATGTTGTGAAGCTGAATGTAATGGATAATAATAATGAAATAATATAATTCAATTCTCTGCAAAACACCATCAGAAACATACAAACCAAAACCTCCTTTAAAAGCAATATCATTACGCACCTTAAAAACCAAGTTTAATTTAGTTCTTAATATGTAGATTCTATATCTTCAAATTTGTCATTTACTTATATTATTTTTATGTTTATTATGTATGTACTATATTTTCGACATTAACATGTTACTATGAAGCTAAAAAAACACTTTTTTAAATTGCCATCCCAACACAGGCTGATGTGTAGTGGGATGGGCAATTATACCAACAAAATAGTAAATAAATAAATGGGGAGGGGAATAAGATGAGTAAGAGGAAGGTTGGAAAGTACCTGGCTATTCAGATCTGGTGACCAAACATGACTAAAGCCATTTCAAGCTTGTTTTGATTGTAAATAGTGGTATTTTACTAGGGTGATACTTATTTTTAATAATTATTAATTATTAAAAATATTATTTAGTGATAAAAAAAAGGTTTAAAAAAAAAAAATCTGCGATGTAAGTATTTTTACATTTCAAAATAATTATTTAACTAACTAAGTAGTTAAATATCACAAGGGTGTGCTGAAGGATATACTGCCACACAACTTTGTCTTGGCACATACTCCTTGATTGATATTCATACCATAACAATAAGCTCTCATGCGGAACAGTATCGTCACTGAGCGGATCCGGACGTTGGTGTGAATCCAACTTAAGTAGTGCACGGAGTCGCCAGAGATTCGGGAGACGCAGAACATGCTTACATACCTAAAAGCAAAGCTATATTGTGTAAGAATTTGTTTCGTCTCTTTCTCTCTCACGGTTTACGACGTAAAAACCTGGAGAAAGTGATTTATCGTAAATTTGTATAGGGCATGTAAAATATTTTGCTCTCTGTCCATTAGTACTGGGCGTTAAATATAATTCGAAAAAACGCCAACGCCGTTATCGTTGGCGATTGTTAACTGTTAAATATAACCGTTGAAAATAACGCCGACGTTGACTATTTTTTGGTAAACTACCAATATACTATATTTTCTAAATTACATATATGTACACAAAGCGTCCTTGAGGTGATTTTCTCACGAAAACGGTGCTATAAAATGTATCCATTTATTATTATTATTAAGTTTAGACGTTGAATTATATGAGCTAATAATGCAAATGCAATAGTAAAAAAGTAAAATAATATATTGCGTCGTATTGTCTACTAAAACTTAATTTATTTGCTTACTAGGTATATGCACTTTGGCCGTGAAACAAAATATAAACATTAGACAACTACACCATTAATCGTATTCTTCAATTCACAAAAACACATCGAATGCACGCGCGACGAGTAAAAACGCGCCAAACTAAACGAGTAGGATATTGACATAAAACTAACTAGCAAAAATAATGAATAACGAGCCTATTGGTTTTAATAATAATAATCCCCTGTTGAAAAATAACAGCTCGATGAAAAGACATTGTCGTTATAATATATCTAGCTGTTAGATATGTTTTACTTATCATTATTTTCGTCGCTTGATTCTAGGCGCTACGTATCGGCCGTTTCGGATAGGAAAGTTCACACAGATGTCTAGTAAGAAGAAGTATAACCAAAAGATTATTCCAAACTACGTATAATATTGTGCACGGCGCACACACTCTTTACACCTTTTTAAAGACTAAAATAATAGGTACATGACAATACGAGGCGTCGTTATAATATATCTAGCTGTTAGATATTTTGGTGACATTCTGAGAATTATACATAACAGTTACATTTTAGGTGCCGTCATTATTTTACCTAGCCATTATTTTATTCGCTTGACTCTTGGAGCTACGTATCGCGCGTTCCGGATAGGATATTCCACAAAAACGTTTAGTAAGAAAGTATAAAAAGATACACATAATGTCGCTTACGATGCATAAACTCTTACACCTTTTTGTTTACTTGGCGCTAACGCTAATACAATAATAATAGCGTCGAAGAATATTCGTATGTAGGTACTAATATTTTTAGTAATAATATCTAACTGTTGGCGCAAATTTTCGTCAATAGCGTTAGACGTTGGCGGCATCTAGCTGTTATTTCTAACAGCTAGATATATTTTGACACAGTACTACTGTCCATATATATTCTTGCTCTGAAGGGTTAATTAAATTTGAGAGGAGACAAGTTATCACACAATATAGCACCGCTTTTAGGTATGTAAGCATGTTTTCCGTCTCCCGCGTTTTCGGTGACTCTGCCCACTACATTTTTTTATGTCTCATAACCAAACGGTTTTTGAGGTTATATCCTATATTTTTTTAAAACAATACTGTAAGAAAGTGGTTATACAAATAAACAAAAACATTATGTCGACATGCGCTACGAACGGAGGTATAAATACCCTAGCCTTGCCCTAACCACGCCCGAGTCAGGAAAAAATCAGCAAGCCTGACTAGACTAGCGCTTCCTCCTGGTATATTATTGCTCTGATATCGACCCTGAATAAGGAAACTTAAAAGCCAATAAGATGGTCGCAGAGGAAACTAGAAACTTTTAGACATATTAAATAAAACAGAAGATCAGGGCTATCTGGAGGGAGGCGAGAGAGCGCGAGTCCTCGTTCATTACGCCACGTAACGAAGACGCCCGTCTCCCGCGGCTGACCTACGGCGGGGCACAGCTGCGGCCGCCAGGGCCCCCGTCGCGGTGGGCAAGGGGCGCCACTGCAAAATATCAATCGACCTATATTGGAACTGGAACAAGATTATTTTTATTACATGACATTTGATTTTTTTCTGCAAAAGAAAGACTTTTTTTTACGTGAATAGGGCACGAGAGTCGCAACTGCTCCCAACCGTTTAGAGCCAGTGAGACTATGGCATTTACGAGTATGTTTGTTGTGAGGCTGAAGGTAGTGGGGAGGGGCAGTAGATGAGGAAGGGGAAGGTTGGGAAGTACGTGGCTATTCAGATCTGGTCACCTCACAACATACCCCTGTTGGGGATGCCATAGTCTTACTGGCTCTAGACGGTTGGGAGCTGTTGAGACTCTTGCGCGGTATTCACGTAAAAAAGCAAACAAAAAAAAGCCTTCATCCTTTGCGGATATCCACATTTTCAACACGATCATACATGGGTTTAGCGCACATACGCTTCGAGGATCTCATGTCTACAGCATTCCATCTGTTTTCATCCTTCTTCAACCTGTTTTATGCCTGACTGCCATATACTCGTATCAGGGTGTGTTTAAGCACTCGAATATGCACTATAAGTTTTGCTTCTTCGGACATTTTTATTCATTTTACCATTAAAGTTAAATTAACTTACGTTTCTAAATATAAAAAGACATCCCTGTTAACAATATAAATTGCCCTTCGCCTGATTTATTTCTAATTTATTCAGTTAACGAATGCAAACACTGCCTACCTCAATTCGTGAATTATTATTTGCGTACCTCCATATTTATCTCCCTTGTCGTTTGTCAGTATATATTCTGAATAAATAAATAAAATTATTGTTTGTCAAAACTCAACGCGTTGCGTTGATTGTTGATCATTTGAGATGGGTAGAAGCATTACATCAACGTGTCAGTTTCATTTTAGAAAAGATAAATAAATTTATTCTTTGCTTTGTTTTGAAAAGTTTACATTATACCAAATGAAATTGATTTAATTTGGAAAGACTTTGATTTAATTTGCATTAAAAAAATTATTAATTGTGTTATTGACTCATTGTCTTTGTCGTCCAGTTCAACATTCCTTGCCGTAGACTTAGACGCAATGAATTGCTGTTCCTCGATTATCACGAATACTAATTATGGGTATCATTCTCCACTGTCCAGAATGTCAAGACTTGTTAACTCATTGAATTTTTTGATACAAGTCCAAATGATTTGTGTCATTCTTTACGACCCTACCAAAACCTTGTTCAGGCTTTGACTCAAATGTTCTTTCTAATGTATATTTTGTGTTATTTTTGCCATTGCTTTTTTAAATATCTTATATGTGCTGTTGTTTCTCTGTTGCTCTTTTTTCCTATTTTGTGTTTTGTATTTTTTTAATTAGACAATGGTCCGTTAGTATTTTTAATTTTTTTTTATAGTGAATACCGCACAAGAGTACCAACTGCTCCCAACCGTCTAGAGCCAGTGAGGCTATGGCATCCTCAATCGGGGTATGTTGTGAGGCTGAAGGTAGCGGAGAGGGGTGGGCGATGAGAAAAAGGAAGGTTGGAAAGTGCCTAACTATTCCGATCTGATCACCAAACACGGCTAAAGCCATTTCAAGCGACGTTTTGATTGTTAACGGTGATCTTTCACCAGGGCGATACTTGGAGTATCTACCACTCTGGAACGTGCCGCAAGTAAACCTTACATTATTTTATGTGAATTAAATGTGTTTTGACACTTATTAATTAAATAAAAGTTACTGTCGCACGCCGGTTTTGAACCTGCGATCTTTGGATTCTAGTCGAGCGTCTTACCACTCGACCATAGAGGCCGTCAGTATATAAATACATACCAAGTTTCCTTATGCGTGATAATATTATTATCTTGATCTCGTAATATATGCCTATATTAAATTAGTTTATATCTACCCTGACGAAGGCGTTTTTGTATTTAATCTTGTTATTAAATTCATATAAGTCATTTGCACAAAGTTAGAATGTTTTATTAAACAAACAAAAAAATTATAACGTGCTTAGAGGCCTACAAACTCGGTTTTGGTGCTTGCCCATTCGTCCAATTTTGTAAAGCACCGTTTTTGGTTCGCCTGAGTTTTCAATTATTATTTTTGATTCTTTCAATAACTTTTAAGTGGAATCTTTTGAACGCATTTCACAATAATCTGAATACACTGCATTCTTAAAAAGGCACAGCTATTGGTGCTTTGAGAAATCCAAAAAAAAATCATATATCCTTCTCGTGTTATTTATTGACTAAACGCTGTTAACGCAAGTAAGAAATTGTCCAAAGAAACGAAGCTAGCAGTCCACAATGGAGTGCTTATACCAACCCTGATGTATGACAGTGAGGCATAAAACTGGCAGAGGAAGGATGAAAGTCTGTGAAAATGAGATCCTTGAGACGTATGTGCGGTAAAACCATGTGTGACCGTATTAAAAATGTGGATATCCGGAGAGAATGCAAGGCTGATGTGAGCGTAATGAATAGGATCAAGAAAGGGACGCTTAGATGGTTTGGGCATGTAGAGCGAATGAAGGAGGAAAGAAATGTGAAAAGAATATATGATGCGAAAGTGAATGGAAGAAGATGTCGAGGACGCCCGAGAAAGACATGGCACGATCAAGTGAATCAAATACTTGAATCGGGTCATGTGAAGAGTCAGAATAACAGAAGAGTATGTATGAGACGGTGAATGATTGTGAATGAAGCAAGGAGTGTGTGCCAAGACAGAGTTATGTGGCGGTCCGTCCTCTCTGCCTACCCCTGCGGGGAAACGGCGTGATGGTAAGTTAGTTAGTGTTATTTAATTCATAAACTAGTTTCTGTTGCAAAATAGAGAGTTTAGATTAAAACATTTACTGCCGGAGCACACAAGTATTTAAAAAAAAAATTCAACATTCATAATGGAACAGTATTATTGATGTTTTCATAGCGCCATAATATCTGTATGCGAAAGGAAGAATGGAATGAGTCAAATAGATCAAGTTTTGAGTTAAGTATGCAGAATTGTTCCTTAGATACATATCTAGCAAGGAAAAATGAGATTAGTCAGAAAATTAAATTATGTGCTATTATTTTTTGAAAAAGCATATGTGACATACGACATAATTACATACAAAAAACAAAATTCCTAAATTTTGTTTTGGCTCCCCTGAACATATGCGTTTATTGACTCATTTCGTTCTTCCTTGCGCACAGAGATATATTCTATTATAAACGTGGATATATGAAATAGGATGGGATATATAGAATATGGATATTATTATAGGACTCCCTCTTGATGACGTTTTGCAGAAATGAGTCCTAATATCCTCCATTAATATTTCAATTTAATATAATTTTTTTCTTTTTTTCTTTTTTCGAGTTTTTGTTTATTTTTTCTTTATTATTATTATTGTGTGTATTAGAACTTTTATTTTATTATTATTATTACTATTTATTATTATCAATTATGGAAGGTATTGCATTGCACCACTCCTGCATACCTTCTGGACTAATTTATTATTATTATAAACATCAATATGGAAATAGTAAAATGTATAATTGAAAAATTTCTCGGCATTTGGAATTGTAGAAACGATTTATTTTATAATATAAGGTAAATGGCTAAAATTGTTTTAAAATTATTGAAGGTTTGTGTCAACTTACGAAAATGCATGTTTTTCTAAACTTAAACTTCCGAAATAATTGATTGATTAGGTGATTAAGAAATTACAAAATTTATTGTAATTGATTTGCTTGGAAGAAAAAATAAAAATCACAATTCATTAAAACACAAAAAAAAATTTCATTCAGAACACTAATGAAAATGGAAGTTAGAAACATTTTAATTGAAATCAAAAAATCTAAATAAGTTAGCTAACATTTCAAGATTTAACATCAGTATAAAAAAACATAAAAATGTATTATGATATAATTTCTAAATGAAAGTTTTCTTTGAACCACCATTCAAATTAAGGACACATTTTATTTATAAACGAATGTTAATCAATACTTGAAATAAACATAAAAATTGGATGATACACACTTAGATGGTATGAAGTTAACTGGTAAAAAAAAAACTTAATTATTATTACTTTAACGGCAAAACAAATCTAAAACTTATTTTAAACACATATTTCATAAACATTAGTTATTGAAAGGTAAGTTATAAATTTACCAGTGAAATTAGAAGAGTACTCTTATCATTAAATATTTAACACAGGAACCAAAGATTTTTGGTTTGGATATGAACTGAGGCAGAATAACAGAGAAATTATTTTTTGTTAATTTATTATTATTTTTTATTAATGAAAAATTATTGACCTGTTGGTAGCTGAGTGGACAAACGCGTCGGATTTCCACCCGGGCGTCGTGCGTTCAATTCCTCTGCTGGCTAAGTCCTACATCATTGCACAAGCAACATCTTCCGCTTCTATGATGGCAGTAGGACTTTTAAAAATATGGTTAGGTTATTCGTAACCCGGTAATTTTTGTCTTTCTTTTTAAAGAAGAAGAATAAGAATATTTTTGAATTTAAAAAAAAATGCATCGAAAAAATTAAGAGAATGTCAAACATTGCTTAAATCTTTTACATTTATTTCTAAATTTATCTGTTAATTGAAATATTGAATAAGAACATAATAAATCGAATATAATTCAAGAAAAAAAATTAAATCCTTGGTAAGGTACTGATTTCACTCCAAATAAAAATATTTTTTTTCCCTCGTAACTATCGTCTAAAATTTTGAGTAAAAAAAATATGTGAAAACACTTATTATTATTAATTTATATTAATTATTCTGTACTAGTTGTTGATTTCAGATGCTTGGGGATTTTCTTTTTCTAATTAAATATTGTTAAAGTTACATTTTAGTAATGAAAATATTTTGTCAAAAAATATATTTTAAAAGGATTAAATATTTGATTCTATTTTAGGGAAAATATTCAAAAGGCACATTTTGTAAAATGTTTCTGGATTCCGGAACCTATGAGCAGGTGTTTTAATTAAAACGTATTGAATATTAGTATCAATTTGAATGAAATATTGAATTCATCCTATAAACGTACAGTGAACTTGTGACTTGGTCTAGTTGTATTCTCACTAATAAACGAAGTTTTTAGAGATAGCATCACTATATTTAAAATCGTATTTAAAGTTTTTTTGAAAATCGTAACAATCCATTTTTTGGTTATATGTGACAAAAATAAATTGGAAATTTCCTTACAAAAAAAAAAAAATAAGTTGATGACAGCAAAATTACTTTAAAGTGGAATATTGAAGAAGTATTTTTTTTAACATGGTCTACTTGTATTTTCAGACCTCCAGTTTATAGATTAACACAGTTTTTCGCTACAGCATTGACCAAATATTGATTTTAAGTCTTAGTAAATTTAAGTGTTTTTCTAAATAAGTTGAAAGATTGAAAATAAACCTCAGTTACACATTAGCCAAGGCATTTAAGTATATTTCCAAAGATGTGGTCAGGTTTTCAGTCCAACAGGAAGTCCCAGTTCTCTTGTTTTAAGTCACGTGTACCAGGTAATTAGAAAAAAGCATATTACTATGGCAGTTTACAATTTAATTGCTTTCTTTTAAACATGCAAAAAAAAAAAACAAAAAACATTTTGACAGTTGTCTTCGGTCCAAGGAATTGAAAGTCTAAGTTATCTTGTTTTTTAAGTCACATTTACCAATGACGTTACATATATAGACACGTTATAGCCTTAGAATATTAACACAAAATGGGGCAAGCAAAACACACACGTTACCAGCAAATTCATCATTCAAATATCGGTCATGTATGACAAAGATAGGCATTCATAGAATATATGTGTTTGAACGAAACAGATCCAAAGTTCGGACCGCGTTACATACTTGCTTGAAACGACCTCAAGCGACGCGTGACCGTTTAGTACTAAATCGGCTTAAACACCGATCACACCATCTAGCGTGATTATTGCTTGCCGCTCTGAGTGCGCTACAACGTGTCTATATTTATGTAACGTCATTGACATTTACCAAGTAAGTAGTGACAAGTGCAAGCAATAAACAGAATCGGGTAGGCACTTTAATATTTTTCGAAGAAAATTAAAAGTTATAAAATTTGACAGGTTTTCCGTACAGCATTGACATATTTTGTATTCAGTTATCTCGTTGTCTTTAATAATCAGTTTGGCAGTTACAAGCAGTAGCGTGTCACAGGTGTCTTTAATTTAATTTTAATTTGAATGCTATTTTTTGAACATGCAAATGTGAAGTATTTTTCAAAAGAAGTTGTAAATTTTGACAGGTTTTCCGTGCGGCATTGACATATTTTGTATTAAATTATCTTGTTGTTTTAAGTCATAATTGGCAGCGGGTGGTCAGGTGGCCTATTTGAAGCTATTCTGCGAGGACTCGATGCGGGCCAACTCGAGCTTGCGAAGTTGGCGGCCGGCCTTTATGGCGAGGTTGCGCCGGCGATGTTCCTCCCTCACCACGTAGTTCATCCAGATGACTCCCGCTAGGAAGCCCTGGAAGAAAAAATAACCAGAATGGTAATTCATTCACCTTAAGAAAATAACGTATGATAAGTAAAGGCAAAACAAACATAAAAGTGTGAGAGTAAAACGAGTCTAACAATGATATGTGTAAATTGAATTAAGAGCTACTAAATAACCAAAGAACCATTACGTCGTTTCACCGCATGGGTAGGCAGAGAGGACGGACCGCCATACAACTCTGTCTTGGCACACACTCCTTGCTTCATTCAAATTCATACATCGACTCATACTCTTCTGTTATTCTGACTCTTCACATGACCCGATTCAAGTATTTGATTTACTTGATCGTGCCATGTCTTTCTCGGGCGTCCTCGACTTCTTTTTCCATTCATTTTCCCATCATATATTTTTTTCACACTCTTTTCTTCGTTCGTTCGCTCTACATGCCCAAACCATCTAAGCGTCCCTTTCTTGATCCTATTCATTACGTTTACATCAGCCTTGCATTATTTACGGATATTCACATATTTAATACGGTCATACACGGTTTTACCGCACATACGTCTCAGGGATCTCATTTCCACAGCATTCAGTCTACTTCCATCTTTCCTCTGCCAGTTACATGCCTCATTGCCATACATCAGGGTTAGTATAAGCACTTCATTGTGGACTGCAAGCTTCGCTTCTTTGGACAATTTCTGATTTGTGCCAACAGCGTTCAGTCTTCCATTAATGGAGTTTCCTTCATTCACCCTTCTTTCCCTTATCAGCCTTTCCATATCTCGTTAACATACTTCCTAAATACAGAAACTGATCTTTTTCCTCCAAGTATCCATCATTCACAACTATATTGCACAATTGAGAGCAAAAATATGCATGTCGTCGCCGGAAAGGTAAAAAGGCTAAAGGGCTATTTTGGCAAGTTTACACCTGAGACCGGGGGGATTTTTTGTTTGTTTCAAAGTTGGCACATCTGGCGTTTAGAGGAGATCCTAATGGTCAGTGTGTTAGGTCCCGTTTGTTTGTCGGCCATTTTGTTCAGTCACAGTAAATTCTTCCGATGGAGGTGTCTTCGCGCGCTCCCGCCACCTCCCGTTTGTGCGAAATCCGTTGTTTGACTTTGCAGAACAATACCGCCGCAAATATCCATCGAAAGCTAATACAAAATGTATGGTTGTGATGTAATGAGTCGACAGCATGTCTCGAGTGGGATACCCAAAAAAACCGTAAAAGGGGAATGCTGACCCGGGGATTCAGCCTCCTACATGACAACGTCAGGCCCTTGAAGTAACAATGTATGGAGAGAGAACTAATTCTTTTTACCCAACCTATACAAACTTGCGATAAATCACTTTCTCCGGGTTGTTACGTCGTACACTATGAGAGAGAAAGAGACAACAAATATAATACACCGCTTCTATGTACTGTCGCGATGATTTTGGGATCTTGGGTCACCGCGGGACTCCACCCACATTTTTTATTGTGCCACTAAACTGGACATAACTAAACGGTTTTTTAGATTATACGATATATTTTGTTGAGAGCGATACTGTGAAAAAGTGGTTCTACGAATATACAAAAACGTTATGTCGATATGTGATATGAATGGAGGTCCGCCGATTCCGGTAAGAATCATCAAAAACTGACTACACTGCCTTGGATAAATACCACTCTATATACTCTAAGGTCGGGCCGCACTACGCGCGGGTTTCACAGGAGCTGCCGACATCGTGTGGATGGGATATCGTCACCCACTCCCCCTATTTACCCGACTGTCACTTTTTCACTAAACTAAAGGAGTTTTTGGGTGAGAAACGTTTTTCCAACGATAAAAAGGTCGAGGATGTGACTGAAAGAGCTGGCGGCGGATGTCTTTGATGCTGGCTTACAAAAGCTAGTGCCCCGTCTACAGAAATTTCTCGACTTTGACGGTGATTGCGTTGAAAAATACTGTGAACTTCTATTGAATACAAGCATTTTTCGATCCTACATTAATGCTGTATTTATTCTTGCTAAAATATTTAAAAAAATACATGAGTTTGGTCCATGTCTGTCTCACTAGGATATTACTTTGTCAAGACAGACGTAGTGTACTTAAATTATATAATATTAAATGAAAATATTAATAAAGATAAAATAAAAATAAATAAACAGGAGAAAGAAGAAAAGAAATGAAAGATAAAATTAAATGAAAATTAGAACAAAGTTATTACATGGAGGTTGCATTTTATAGATATTGTTTAGGTTGTGCACAATAATTGTTGTAACCTTACTTTCCGGATGACCCTCGTACATGGATTATTCATTTACTAGCAATTTTTTTTTGGTTAAGGATGATTTTTATATTCCTCCAATATATTTTTTTAATTTAGTTTGTTATAAATTACAAATCCCATGTATTCAAGCATTCGACCTTCATACTTATTTGTGATTTCTGGAATTTTCAAACATTTTCATTCAATAAATCTAGTGCTATGTCCATGCACCAGTGGCTTTTGGTATGAGCTTTCTCCTGCGATATCTATAATTCGCACAAGAGTCCCAACTGCTCTCGAACGTCTAGACTCTAAAGCCATGAAGACTATGGCAACCTCAATTGGACGCGGTTATGCAGAAAGCATCCAACCAGAAAAAGATAAAATCGTTTAAAAATATAACGATACAAAGGCATTGATATGCGAAAGAGATAAAGATATGTTAAAGAAAGTTGGATAACCTATTAGTAACCATCTACATGGAATTCGGACATTTTTAATATACATGTTTGAACACATTAAACAAAACAATGCCAATACACCATTAAAATAATTTATAAAGTAAAAATATCACACACACACTAATAACAGAAGGTTTGCCTAAATGATGGTGGAAGTTTTTTGTTGATTCTGTGTCTTTATATCATTAAAACTGTAAAATGAAATATTAATTTTTATTTTTTATCATTAAATATCTTGCTAACATACAAAGCAATCCCAATGAATTATAAAAACTCACTCTTAGGTCAAAAATATTTACAACTGTTGAAATACCTCTGAAAAGTGATGTTTTATAATTTTGGTTTGATCTTATTTGAACATTCACGCATAGCACATATCACAATCGTGTTTGATTTATTTGTAAAACCACTGCAATTTTTTTAATCAACACAAATAAAGGAAATAACCTCAAGTTAGCGCGGACGGAGAACATTCTTACATACTTAAAAGTGCTGCAATATTATATGAAGACTTTTCTTGTCTCTTTCTCTCTCATGGTATTTATCGCAAATTTGTATAGGTTGGGTAAAAGTATTTAGCCATCTCTCCATGTATATTCTCACTTCAAGGCAATGACTATAAATATTGGCCACGAATTATTATTCAAAACATTCTGCCGGTGTATTAATACTTTTGGAAAAAAAACGGTTTTGTTCTGAACAACAGAAGTGTTTGTGTTGGGTTGCCTCTGTATTCCTTTTTCAAATTCAACGCGCTGCGGATGACTCAGTGCCCTCAGTGGTCGAGCGGTTGAGATCCTCGGCTACGACATCCAAATTCGTGGGTTTGAAATCCGGCGGGTGAAAATAAATTTAATTCGATTTCAAAGGTAAAATATTATTTAACACAGCGAAAATAAACAAATAAATGAAAGAATATTTAATAATAATAATAAAGTTTTATTCCAGAAGGTATGCAGGAGTAGTGCAATGCAATACCTTCCATAATTTATATTAATTAATTAATACAAGTAAAAAATATTAATGGAGAAAATTAGGCCTCAATTCTGCAAAACGCCATCAAGAGGGATTCAATCCTGACAGCGTTAAGATTGATGGGGCAAATACTTTACTCCAATGCGCTTCTATGCCTATTGACACGTTTTTTTGTGAATACCGCACAAGAGTTCCAACTGCTCCCAACTGTCTAGAGCCAGTGAGACTATGGCATCTTAGATCAGGGTATGTTGTGAGGCTTAAGGTAGTGGGTAAGGGAAAGAGATGGGCAAGATGAAGGTTGAGAAGTATCTGGCTATTCAGATCTGGTCACCAAACACGTCTAAAGCAACGTTTCGATTCTGAATGGTGGTCTTTAACCAGGGTGATACTTAGAGTATCTTCCACTCTGGAACGTGCCGCAAATATACTTTATATTATTTTATATGAAGTAAATGTGTTAGTTATTTATTTCTCAATTAACAGACTAAAGTTCAAGTACAAAAAAGACATATAAAACACGAAATGGAAAAAAGAGCAACAGAGAAGGAATATCATATACATAATACTAAATGTAGCGATGACAAAAATAAGGCAAAATAAACATAAGAGAGAACATTCAAGCCATGGTCTAGTCAAAGTTTTGGTAGAGTCGTAAAGAATGACGAAAATCATTTAGACTGCTACCAAAAATTTCAAGACCATGGCTTGAGTTAACAAGTCTTGACATTCTGGACATCGGAGAATTATACCCATAATTAGTATTGTGATGATTGAGGAACAGAAATTCATTGTTTCGGAGTATTTTTTTATTTCATTATTATTTTCGTTTTATACCACATTAATTAAATAAAAGTTATTTGTGCACGCCGGGTTTGAACCTGTGACCTTTGGATTCTTAGTCGAGGATCTTACCACTCGACCATGGAGGCCAACAATTTTTTTTTCAGAATTTCTTATGTATTATTAATTAATTTTCAGGCTATCGTCAACCTGGGAATGCTTTATTTCTTAAAAAAAACTTTTATTATTGTCTTAATTATTATACAAATATTATTATACAAATATTACTATACAAATAGCAAAAAACTTTCCCAGGGTTGCCATAGCTCATTGACTCTGGTGGCAGTAACACTGTTGTGTGGTGTCATATTTAAAACAAAGACAGTGTGGCGCGGGTATGCTAGGAATGCATGACGACCTCTGTAAAATAGTGGTGTGTGCATTTGATTTTGAGTAGGGAGGCTACGGGTTCAATTTCTTGTCAGACATGTTTTATAGACAACCTCTGTAATGGAGTGGTAGGACGCTCAACTACGAATCTACAGGTCGCGGCTTGAAACCCGATGTTTGTAAATGACTGTGTATCAACATGTGTCATAACATAACACATTAAATTTATTTTAAAATAAAATACAGTGCATTTGCGGCACGTTTCAGAGTGGTAGAATCTTGGAGTATCACCCTGGTGTAAAAAGACCATTCAGAATCGAAACGTTGCTTGAAATGGCAATAACCGTGTTTGGATATATGTTTGGTATCAGACCTGGATAGCCAGACACTCTCCAATCTTTATCTTCCCCATCTCCTTCTCCTCCTTACTACCCTCAGTCTCACAACATAACCCAATTGGGGATGCCATAGTCTCACTGGCTCCAGACGGTTGGCAGGAGAAATGATATCGGAAAAAAAAAACAAATTAAGAAAACGCTCGGTTGATTTCAACTGGTAGAGCGTTCAGTACGCGAAAAGTGATTTCGGATGAAGATCAAACTCGAGAGTGTAAAATTAGTCAAGAACGCCTCAGGAGGACACGAAACTACCAAATGATTCAGTTACAGTCACATGAGCCAGGTAATTTTTTGGATGATATGTAATGTTAATAAATAAAATAAAATGTTTGCCGAGGCAGAGTTGTGTGGCAGCTCACCCTCTCTGCATACCCAACGATTAAACAGCTCCATGGTTGAAAAAATAAATTTTCAAAAGAAATGGAATTTTTTTTTTTATACTCCTTTACAACAATATTTAAAAAAAAAATGGTTGTTTTTGTACTATACTATCATTTAAATATAATAATAATAATAAAATTAAAAAAACGAAAAAGAAATAAAACACAATATTTGTACACTAAATATTATAAAAAATAAAAGATTAAACCTATTAATGTACAAAAACGTACTTTGTCACTACTCATTATCTTTTTAAGCACGAAAGTAAGAAGACAAAGACGATAATAAATATCTCAGTAAAGATAGTAAAATAACATAAGACAAAAAAAATACTCACCAAAAAGAAAACGAAATACATCGGAGGCATGTTGAGCTTTTGTATGTACCCTCGGGCACTTGTCGTGTGATGATCAGGCGCAAACAACGTTGTCAAAACTATCGATCACGCAATGTATTTCACCAAACTTTTCACTTAGCCGGACTCTGAGCTGGTTTCCCGAGCGACTCGTCCGCCGTCCAGTTCGCGTCTGCCGACTCGTTGAAGGGAATTCTGCGACTGGACTGATAAGCGGTGAACAGGCTGCTGCGCTGCTAGAACCAGCCACTTTGACAGGGGCGATGCGGGGTGACGCGATGTATTTATTGTTGTAATTTCGCCGAGGCGGGTCTTTTCGAAATGGCTGTTGACAACTTTCCACATAACCAAATCCATTGTTCCGAAGAAAGTGCATGGTAAAAAACGTCAATTAAAAATGCAAATGGAAACCGACTGTTTTGGCTTCGAATTGTTTCTGTGTGTGCTCAGAGCAATAATATACCAAGAACGAACGCTCGTGTCTCAGAGCAAGAATATATATGGAGAGAGAGCTACATATTTTTACCCGACCTATACAAATTTACGATAAATCACTTTCTCCGGGTTTTAACGTCGTAAACCGTGAGAGAGAAAGAGACAAGAAAAGTTCACACACAATATAGCACCACCATTCGGTATGTAAGCATATTTTCCGTCTTCCGCGTCTCCGGCGACTCCGCCCACTACGTTTTATAATGCGACATAACAGGACATACATAACTCAACGGTTTTTTAGGTTATATCCTATATTTTTGTTTACAACAATTCTGAGAAAAAGTGGTGGTACAAACAAAAAAAAACATTATGTCAGACGGTTAGGAGCAGTTAAAACTCTGGTGCGGTATGAAAAAATATTCACCTTTGAAATTAATGAGAGCTGTGCAAATTTATTGAGATTCATTGACCTCAAAAAAAATTGCTGATACACACATCTGTTTATATGTGTGCATTAATGCGGTTAATATTCTCGTCTATAAATCCGGATATCGCGGGTTCAAAGCCCGGCGTGTGCAAATAATTTGTGTGTAATTAGTATGATAGGTAAATACTGGAATTGCATGAGGGTGTTTTGTGATCATATGTGAATAGGAAGGTATTTTCCAACCTTTATCTACCACATCTCTTTCCCTTCCCTACTACCTTCAGCTTCACAACATACCCCACTTAGGATTGCCAAAGTCCGACTGGCTCCAAACAGTTAGCAGCTGTTGGGACTCTTGCGTATATACCGTCGCCAGAAATGCAAAAGGGCTAAAGCGCCATTTTGAGAGGTTTACACCAGGGTCTTAAAGATTTTTTTTTAATAAAATTCATTAGTTTTCAATACCTTATGGATTAAAAAAAAAATTACCTGAAGCAACAAAAAGCTAAAAATACGCCAAAACTTGTTCCGCTTGAGAAAAGCCTTCTCCCAAATGGTAAATTATTTTAGATGGCTTAAAGGCTACGAAAGTCTTCAGAATCAAACGAGGGCATTTGGTACAAAAAAAGAAGGCAAATTTGACTAATTTTTGACCAAATTGTCGTTCAAGGCTCTTTGCCTTTCCAGCGACAATATATGTACAGTATTTATTAAATTAATCTAAATTTTGTAACGTGTGGAATATCATTGTATGGCTTAAAATGACTTTGAAATAAATCAATATTTTATTGGTTAAGTAATTTTAAATTACCTTTTGTAGTTAGAATGTAATCTTTTGCCAGGTATTGTTTAGAATTCCGTATTTAAAGCACAATTGTTTATGTAATGGTTTAAGCAGTGTTATCGCTTTCGTAACCATTCTAGATATGCATGTGTTGCAAATTGTTTCAAGGCTACCAATGATTGCTCCAGAAACTGAGCTTTCATTGTTTAAAGAATAACCTTGTTCAAAGGCTTAGAAGAGTTATTTTTATTCCTTCTCGTGAATGCTTTCATTATTCAACTTTAGCAGACATCTCTTTGTGGCTAAATCAAATAATTTTTATTGTTGATATAATAACCTTAATTTTAAACACAAAGAGAAACGGAAAATAAAAACAATTACAATTTCGTACAAAGCATTTACTTTGTGGCTTACCATATTTAAAAATAAAACAGATAAACTTTGTTTAAAACCACTTTTAATTTCATTATTTTGTCAACCGGTTTCGGAAGCACCCTTCCATCTTCGGGACAAAATTACATTTAACCTAAAATATTGAGATATATATACATTTTTAGGAGTTGGAATGGGAATAAGAAATGGTAATTGAGGAGATTATGGGAATAACAGAAAATAGGATAGGATTATAAGATAAATCAATTTGGTTATTCAAAATACTACATTTACTATTTGATGATAATGATAAAGGGAAAAAAATTAGATAACTTAGAAGCATTAGAAATTAGAAAATTAATTCATATTGTCCTGAAGATGGTAACCAAAACCTTGAAAAAATATTGAAAATAAAAGTGGTTTTAAACAAAGTTTATCTGTTTCATTTATAAAAATAATTAGTTTGCAACCGAGACTCAAACACAAAACCTCTAATGTCTCCGGGAGTAACGTCAAAATCGGCATTTTTATCAATCTCATACTCCCGATATAGGCAGCCATCTTTGTAAAGCAGTGGTCCCCAACCCATGGGCCGCCCAAAAATATTTAAAAAAATCTACATTCAATGTGTCTCCCGCACCCCCTTCCCCCACACTCAGCGAGCCGCGGTAAAATTATCAAACGTTGACCGGTCCGCAGCGACAAAAAGGTTGGGGGCCACTGTTGTAAAGGATGCAAAGCTCTACCCAAGCACAATTTAATACCAAGATGTGGTATCTGGGATAAACTATCTATTTTTATATACAGTGTATTTTGAGTTCTTACAAAGTCTATGGTTAATTATTTCTGATTTTAAAACTGTTCATTTGCGGTGGATTTCCACTTTAATGATTTAATAATGCGTTTTTAACTTTATTCCACATTTTTTTAAGACCTGACCGGTTTCACCTTATGACGGGCATCTTCAAACAAGCACAATTATAAGTAAATCTATGGTATATATAGTATTTATGTCCGGAATGTACGCTTATTGAGTATACTCGTATATCATAGTAAACATCTGCGACTTGGGTTTTGTTTTATTGAATTTTATAAAAATTAAATTAATTGTTTTATATTTTATTAAATCACCTAGATTTTAAATTGAACTTGAAAAAAGCTTTGCGCTTTTTATTTTGGATATTGATTATTTATTTCAAATATTAATACTTCAAAAAAAACTTGAAAATTAATTCTAATAAATAAAATAACAATAATATAAAACAAAAATATTTCGTGTGAACACCACTCAATTTGAATTTATAAAGAAGTACAGAAACGAAATATTTTTTATTCAAATTAAAGCTTTCATAATTCTTCGGAAAATCACATAAATAATCCCTTATAAAAAATTAGTACCTTCTTCTTCTGGCGCCCTCTCCGATGGAAGGTTGGCTATCATCAATGCAATATTTACCCTGCAGGCAGCAGGACGGAAGGACTCTGCGCAACGACATTCGTTTCAGTCTCATCAATTGATAGAATGACGCAGAATACATTTGTAAGAGTTTCGACCACGGTTTTTGATTGAAACAGTTCGGCCTGATCTGGTACCCGCTGTGGGTTTCGAACTCGATCAGCCATCCCAGCCTTCTGCCCACGGAGCTTTCGACCCCCCGTGTCGGGAAATCGAAGTGATTTTGGCGGAGCGACTCGCATATTTTGTGACAACAACTTTTGTTTAATAAATCTAGGCGTCAGGTTACTTCTGTTTGTTGTGGCAAGGCAAAACAATCGCAAACCGAGCGGATATCGCGCTATCTTCGTGTTTTGCAGAGGCTACTTACAAATGAAATAGAAATAAAATACCTTCTAGAACAATCGACGTGTCAAGATTATCGCCACTCTACACCCGAGATGGTTTTCTATGCGTGTGTATGTGTGTGGGTGGATCAATTTTATGGTGAATTAATTTTATTTGTATTATTAACCTACATAATTTCGAGACATGATTGATGAACTCATCGAAAATTATTTCTTACAATCGTCTTTTAGTTATAAAATTTAAATTCTGTTTAGATGGATAAATTTTTACGAAAGCGGTTTTTAATTTCATTCAAAAATATATGAATTACGTTGATGTATCAATTATAAAATCAATATCAATAATTTTCAACTAAATACGAAACTAAAGAAGAAGCATAAAAAAAAAAAATAGTTTTCGATCTGAACTCAAAAACTCTACTCTATCCGGGAGTAACGTCTCTGCCGAATGAGCCACCGATACCCATTTTTGAATTCCCATTTTTTTCGATACAGGCAGCCAAACAAAAAAATAGACGGTAATATATAAATTAAGTTTACTTTAGACATATAAAAAAGATAGCCTTGGTCATGCGGTGAAGACCCTTAGCTACAAATCAGGAGGTCGCGGATTCTAATCCCGGGTGCTTAAGTAATTTATTTTATTAGTATGTTTATTTCACGTTCAATTAATATTAAAGAATATACAGTAAATTAGCGGCATCTTTCTAAGTGATAGATTTTGTTAGTATCGCCCTCTTGTAATATCATAATTTAGGATCAAAACGTTGCTTGACATAACATAAGCGTTCTGTACTACCCTATACACGTGCGAGATCTGGACCAATTTTAAGAAGAGTAGCATAGAAAGGCTTCGGATCCAGTACAACAACGCCTACCGCATGATGTTCAGTCTTCCCAGGCACTGCAGTGCTTCCGGTATGTTCACCGAGGGGCGAGTTCTAGAATTTGCAACCCTTATGAGAACCAGAGTAGCAGGAATGAGGGAAAGGATTAACAACTCCAGAAATGACCTCATCATGGAATTCCGTCTGATCCCGAATCCAGGCATAGAAGCGCATTTGAGTAAATTATTGGCCCCGTCAATCTTAACGCTGCCAGGATAGACTCCCTCTTGATGGCGTTTTGCAGAAATGAGGCCTTATATCATTTATTAATATTTTTTAGTTTATTTTATTTAAGTATTTATTTTTTCTAATGAATTTCTGTGCATTTTTAATTGTTAATATTATTATTACTATGTATTGGTATCAATTATAAAAAGTATTGCATTATACTACTCCTGCATACCTTCCGGAATAAAACTTTATTATTATTATAACCTAAGCTTCTTCTTCCCCATCCCCTTCACCTCCCCACCCTCTTTAGCCTCACAATATACACAGTATGTATTAAGATATCTAGTAATATTTTGATTCAATGAAGGTAATAGACTTAAAGAGAAAGTGGAAAAAAAATAAATTATTCTATATTCTTTAAAGAAAGATTTAATGTATAAATGAACAAAAACTTTGCAGTGGGGATCGCAAAAAAAATTCCACCAAGAATTGCCTTCAAGAGTAAGTGAAGCTTTAAAATATACGCTTAGCTATGGGTACGCCATATTGTTTGTTCTATATTTTATAAATTTGTTCAGTACGAAAAAAGAGTGTAAAAGTCACGGCCGAAGCCGGGTAATAAAAAACGCTAAAATGTTTATAAACGTTCATTTGTTTTTAATAAGGTTCGGGACTCGTCCTGCTTCAGGACTGCCGAACGAAAACACTACCTTTCCTCCACGAATCGTTAAAATGAATTAAATAAAAAACAAAGCCTTTACATGTATAAAACATAAATTTGGTTTCAACACCTGGTAAACAGTTTCTATGTGATAATTGTAATGAACCCAGCACAATAGGAAAAATAAGGTCATAAATGCAAATATAAAATTAATAAAAAACCTGCAGTTGAAAATCTAATAAACTTTTTTTTTTAAATAAATGAAAAATGAACTTTATGTAAGACCACGGATATTATTCTAATTTTTATGACCGACCGGTTTCGCTTCGTCATCAGGGTATAAAATAATAAAAATTGATGTGATTGCTTTCTACGAAAATATTTTAATTTTATTTTATATTGTGCTTTAAGGTGACTGCCATAAAATTCTATGTTTTAAACATGTCTAAAGCAAACTAGCATTTGTAAACTAAATATTTTTTTAAAAATAGTGCTATGTTTGAGCACTGTTTTTGTAATTTTGTTGTTTTGGCTCTATTTTAGAAAACACAAGTACATTTGTAAAAAGTAAAATGGAAAAATTGTACCTAATCATTAACCTTCAACTGAAATATGGAAACCCAGAATGCTGAATCGGTGTCCTACTTAAGTCGGCCATTTTCTTGGAAACCTTTTGGTACGTATACAAATCTTATGATGTATTTATTTAAGTATTTAGTTCGTTGACTTTTTAAGGGGTTCATAAATTAGGTTTTTTAATGTGAAGACCGCACAAGAATCTCAACTGCCCAGAGTCGATGGGGCTGTAGCATCCCCTTCCCTAATTTCACCACCTTCATCTTCTCTATCTCTTTTACCTCCCCACTACCGACCGGAGATGCCATAGTTCCACTGGCTCCAGACGATTGGGAGCAGCTGAGACTCATGTACGTTTTTTTGAAACTCCTAATTGGGGTATTTTGTGAGGTTGAATAATGAGGAGAATGGAAGGAGATGGAAAAAGGAAGGTCAAAAAGTAGTTGGCTATTCATATCTGGTCACTAAACACGGCTTAAGCTATTTCAAGTAACGTTGCAATTTTGAATGGTGGTTTTTTACCAGGGCAATACTGAGAGTATCTACCACCTAGATAAGTAATAGCACCATCAAAAAGACAAGAAGTATTATCTAGAAGAAAGCTGCAGCTTATTTTGTATCCTAGGTAGTGTCAAAGAGACTCGGCCTGTGGTATTGAAAAGGTGAATCTAGGAAAAATAAGAAAAAAAATGCTAAAAAAATGTCATCTCCGGGTTGTCTAGAATTTTTTCGTTTATTTTGTCTGTTAAAATCATAATAATTTATTTTTTTAGACATTATACTAAAAATACAATAACTAGTGAAAAAGGTGGAAAGAATAGGACGAAAAAAAAATCAAACAAACATCAATATAATAAATTAATTTTGGATTTTTGATGGTCTCTTCTTCCTTCAAGTGGGACTCCGATCAGGCAGCGATGGCACTGAAAACAGACCTGTTGAATTGGCGTAGTACAGAGTCTACCCCAAAAACTTTCCAAGCTTTGGTCGAGAAGTGGTTTGATTGAGCTCAGTCGTGAAAATGAGTCTTTGAAAATATCCGTAGCCGGAAAACCTAGCGATATTAACTTTATGTCAATGAGATTGCTGAATAGTTCAGTTATTCGGTATCTACCTTTCTAAATTATAGAGTATTGACTTTTTAGGGTTATAGCTCAGTTTAACCTTTAAAATGGCGAATCCACGTAAAGTACAACATTCGTCTGACTTTGCTGACTGTTATTTCGCAATAATCCACTTGTATTTTACAAAATTATATTTTTTTCAATTGTGGTGTCTTCTCAAATAATGTATTTATATATATTTTTTTTTAAATTTATGTTAATGGTGTAAGCATTTTCTCTGAAATTACTACCTATATTCGGAGAATTGATTTTTTTCTCCCTCTTGTCAAAAAAAAAGATTCATTAAAAAAAGTGATTTGTCGTTTTATTCTATTTTTATGTGAACAATTTTACTTCTACAGAAAAAAAAACAATTGCTTGAGGTTTTTCTGAAAATACAAACAGAATGTCACCATGAAAACCTTTTTTTCCGCTTGCCTTAGGTCGAAGAAGGTTGTAGCTACGGCACTGCCTTAGCTGAAGTTTTTCCAAACGTAAGTTTATTTACATCATACAAACTAACGATGGCAACTTCTCAGGCAAAGGCCTAAATTTTGTAAAAAAAGGTTGTAGGCTTGATCCCAATTTTTTTTTCAGAAAATCATATCCATAATCAAGATGTGTAATAAGCCCAATAGAATTACTGTCTAAACCAAGAAAAAAAATTCAGACTCTCCTTAAATTTATTAAAAAATTTACATCATTATCTGTTCCTTACTAAAAAAAAATCAAAAAGAATTTTGATTTACTATATTTTTTATTTATTCTCTCATGCCCTAAAAATGAAAAAAAAAACAATAAATAAACAAGAAAAAAACGTATTTGTAAATCAGCCAAAATTTTAAGTTATTATAATATGGTGATTGTATCCTTCCAGGTTAGTATGTTGCTGTATACTGATATAAACTAAGAATTAATATTAACTAGAAAATAAGATGTATACAGCGCTCTTGAGGTGATTTTTCACAAAAGCGGCGCTATACAAATTATCCAAATATTATTATTATTATTATCCCACCCAGCAAAAATTGATCTTGTTTTTCGAAACGAAGCTTATTTATACATAATTCCGCACTAGAGTCCCAAATGCCATCGACCATTTGGAACCAGTGAGACTATGGCATCTTCAATTGAGGTATGTCGTGATGCTGAAGGTGGTGGGCAAGGGAAGGATTTGAGGAAGTGGAATTTCAGCAACTACATAGCTATTCAGATCTAGTCACCAAACACTGCTGAAGCCATTTCAAGCAACGTTTCAATTCTGAATGTCGGTCTTTCACCAGGGCGAACTTTAGAGTATCTACAACTTTGGAAGGTGCCACAAATACACTCTGTATTATTATTCGTCAAAAAGAAAATGTTTTTATTGCCGACCCATTTTGGTTGAACCACCCTTTCGTCAAAACAGTCGGTCTAATTTCGGACATGCACTCAATAAAACAATGCCTTTGGAAACGAGCTGACAGATTATTTAAATGTATCATATTATGTTTATCGCTCCCTACTTGTGTCGGTAGAACGTGTTAATTTTCTGACTTGGCTTACTCAGTCAAGGTATATAAAATATTGCAGTGGGTAATCGGTTAGTCATTCGCAGTGGCACTGCAGTTCCTCATTCGCATTCGTACTGTCATCTTGCAGTGGTCTACTTTGCTCTCTCCGGTGATTTTATAATCTTTCAAATTTCGCCATGGCTGAAGAACCTACGAGGATCAGAAATCATGGTGCCACATTTCCCAGGCGAACTCTGCTGGCCAACTTGCTGTTACTGATTTTAAACGTGAGTCAAAAAAAAATTGTGCGTCTTTTACATGGGCTTATTTTTTTATTTTTTTTATTTGTGGCACTCTTTTGTGTAATAAAGCTTAGTAAAAACATTCAACTTGAAACCAAATTGTTGCTCTGATGAGTGTTCAACTTTAATACGTTTGGCTGCATAGAAATGTTTTAGTGTGTTCTATGAAAATAGGAAGGAAAATGGAATTATTTATTTATAGTTTTTGTGTTTAACTTGTAGAACTCAATTAGTTTAATTGAATTAAAATCAATGTTATTAAAATTAAAGAGCCTATCGTTTTAAACCACGAATTTATTAAGTTTTAATGCCGACCGGTTTCGCTCAGATCGAACTTCATCAGGGGTAGTATATACGAGTATTATATATATAAATACATAATTTATTTATTATTGTTATTTTACTAGAACATACATTTTTTATTAGTTGGTAATTTGCCTCATCCCACAAGGCACAAGCCTGTGTTGGGATGCCAATTTATAATTATAATGTATAATTACAATTATAATATAATTCATAAATATATATATATATATATATATATATATATATATATATATATACATATATATATATATCGTGTATTCTTATAAGTATATATTATTTATATGCATATATTCTGATGTAGCTTGATCTAAGCGAAACCAGTTGGCATTAAAACAAAGTAAATTCAAGATTGAAAACAAAGCGTTACTTTATTTTAATATAATTTTAAATCACAAAGTGATTGGGTTACAAATATATTTTCAATAATATTTTCATTATTTACATCTGCTATTTTTAGTGACAGCTGTTTCGGCGTTAAGGGCTATTATCAAACTGTTTTATAATGGCCGTAAGCGCTGAAACAGATGTCACTAAAAAATACAAAACTAATGATAGCAGAAATAAATAATAAATTAATTTAAAAAATAAATAAATCAGATAATGGCTTACTTCAATATTAATATTGAACCTTGTAAAACGATACGATACGAATGTGCTTTGTTCTTTGGGAAGAGACAAATAGTAGGTTGGAATTTTATCATCTGATACTATTCCTTGTGTCAATGTTCCTGTAACCATCTTTGAGCCACCGACACTGAAACGTGTGTTGGGATGCGGCCTACATCGAGCCCACAACCTCCCGACTCAAAGCCTTACGCGGAGACCGCTAGGCCACGAAGGTCTCCTAACCTTCTTCCTTGTCTTTACTTCTAGCTTGTGCGCCCAGCTTTGTGCATTTATTTATTTGATTCTTGGCGGCTCACCCATCTGAAGTCTCCAGCCCCCTCGAATCGTCAGCCCATCTCATCCGTGGGCGACCTCTATTTCTGGATGGCTTCCTTGGTCGAGTGGTCAAGATACTAGACTAAGAATCTAGACGTCGAGAGTTCAAATCCCGGCTTGCGCAACTAAATCTTATTTTATTAATATGTGTTATTTCAAATTTTGAATAAATTTATTTATTTTGAATACCGCACAAGAGTCCCAAATGCTCACAACCGTCAGCAGCCAATGGGACTATAGCATCCCCAATCGGGGTATGTTGTGAGGCTAAATTTAGTGGGGAGGGAAAGGAGATAAGGAAGAGGAAGGTTGGTAAGTACCTGGATATTCAGATCTGGTCATCAAACACGGCTAAAGCCATTTCGAGCAATATTTCGGTTCTGAATGCTGGTCTTTCATCAGGGCGATACTAAGAGTATATTTGCCTCGCGTTCCAGAGTGACAGATACTCTTAGTATCCCCCGGGTGAAAGACCACCGCTACCACGTTGCTTGAAATGGCTTTACCCGTGTTTGACGACCAGATCTGAATAGCCAGGTACTACCCAACCTTCCTCTTCCACATCTCCTTCCCCTGCTCACCACCTTCAGCTTTACAACATACCCCGATCGGAGGAGCCATAGTTCCACTTGCTCCAGACGGCCGGGACTCTTAAAAAAATATGGAAAAATTGATTATGTTCGACTCGCTCCTTGTCCACTCGTTCAAATGAAATATTATCATTATTTTTTCAAATTTTATAATTGATATTCAATGATTATAAATTTTCGCAGGTGCATTATGTCGAAGTTATCCCCTCCAAGCCCCCCGCGAGGGCTGCGCCCATGCAGAGGCGCACGGGGGCTAACAACCCCTCCATGGAGAGCGTCATCGTCTCCATCGACCTGAGCCGCCTGGCTGTCACCGCGCTGCCTGCCCACCTCAGGCAGGCTGCCCAGCTGTCGGTAAGACAAACGTTCATCTTAAAAAAGTATTCATCCTTGAAAAAATGACTTTGTATAAGACACCGATTTTATTTTAATTTTGATGACCGACCGGTTTCGCTTAGCCAAAGTATTTTTTTTTGTGAATATTGCACTAGAGTGATAAATGCTCCCAACCGTCTAGAGCCAGTGGGACTTTGGCATCCCCAATTGGGGTATGTTGTGAGGCAGAAAGAAGTTGGGAGGAGATGAAGAAGGGGAAGAGGAAGGTTGGGAAGTACCTGGCTATTCAGATCTGGTCACAAACGGCCAAAGCTATTTTAATTAAGCAACGATTCGATTCTGAATGGTGGTTGAGACGTATTCATTAAATAAAAGTGCACGCCGGGTTTGCGAACCCGCGACTTTTAGATTCGTAGTCGAGAGTCTTATCACTCGACCACGAAGGCCGTCAAATCATCAGAGTAGCATCACCTGAGTACAAAATTAAACTAAACAAAATTTAAATTTTCTACCCTGAGGATGCTTAGGCTAAGCGAAACCGGTCGGTAATAAAAATAAAAATTGAATCTGTACAAAGTTACTATTTCATTTTCAATAAATATGTCAAACCACAAAGTGATTGCTTTCTAAGAAAATAAAAAAAAAGTATTTATTCCTGTTTAAGTTTTTAAACGAAACGAACACTGACGGCCTCCGGGTTCGAGGGGCAAGACGCTCGACTGCTAACCCAGTGGACGCAGGTTCAAATCCAGCGTTGGCTTTTATTTTTTATTTTAAAAATTAATATGTGTCATAACACATTCATTTATGTAAAAATAATATAAAGTAAGTCTGCGAAACGTTCCAGAGTGGTAGATCCTCTTAGTATCACCGTGGTGAAAGACCACCATTCGGAATCGAAACGTTGGTTGAAATGGCTTTGGCCGTGTTTGGTGAATAGATCTGAATATCTAGTAACTTTTCAATCTTCTGCTTCCCCATCTACTTCCCCTCCTCATTACCAACAGCTTCACTATCTACTTACCCTCCCCATCACCAACAGCCTCACGACATATCCCGACTGGGGATGACATAGTCTCACTGGCTTTAGGCGGTTGAGCTAAATAAAATAACAGTGTTTAATGGCCAGAACAGAAGCCTGATGGCCAGGTCACAACCTTCTTAATTTTTTTTTTACATTTTCTCCACACAGGAAGCCCTTAGGATAATTACTTCCCTCGGGGTCTGTCAACTTTAGGGATGCTGTGTGGAGGTTTTTTTTTTTAGGGAACCTAGGTCTTGAAGAGGTTGTGGTGTGAGAGGGAGGAAACACAGAGGCCGGCAAATCTCCTTTTCCTACCTAATTTCTTAAGTCTCGCAACATACCCCTCGATAAGGAAAGCAATTTTTCCACTGCTTCCAGACAGCTTAGATTTTCGTGCGGTATTCACAAAAAATGACACTTGTTTGTTTGTTCTCAGGCTCCGGCACCATCTAATGGGGGCCCTGAGGCTGTGGCTCCTCCGTTGGATGTCCCTGCGGGTGAGGCCCCAGCAGCAGTCGAGTAAACCCCATTGGAGTCCCTTCTACCGACTTTCCAACGCCGGTAAAAGAATGTTGAATGTTTCTTAATTGCCATCCAATATAATACCCATCCAAGTTTCACTTTATACTGACCATATTTTTAATAATAATTAATAAAAATTCTCCTTTTCAGTATACTAAAATGTTGTATTTTTATTGCCATCACCGCCAGATTTATGTCCTTCAGAAGTTGCGATTAAGGCCACCATCACCCACTGGATCTCTCACATCTATGGGTTTCATCAGTTCATTGTAATCTATTAAAGTGTCTATTTTTGTACTGGGTAAATAGTAATAAGTAATAATATGTAAAATATTTTTTTAAAATTAATAACCTAATTTATATTGTATTTTGTAATGTATTTTGAATTTTTGTAATCATTAACTATGGATAATTTAAGTATTACTGTAATAATATTTGTTTAGAATGTAATGCCTTATTTTTTTTTAATAAACATTTATTAAAAAAATAATGTTTCTTTTATTATATTTCGTAATCTTTGTTAATTTAAGTATGTACTTGTTGGTTGTTTTACAGGTGAAAAATCACGGAATGTTACTAGACTTGCCAAGAAAAAATATTAGTTGCTTTAATCCACTCATTTCAAATATTGAACAATGTCTGTTAAAATACATTATGGGTAGGAACTTTATTAGGTAGGTTGAGATTTAATTCATTTTATTTTTACAGATAATTTTAAGCGAAATCAGTTTCCATTTAGAAAAGGTCAGACTCGTACGTAAGTGTGTATCTAATTATTTTATTTATTTATTTATAACCAGTTGTTACCCGTGAAAAATCACGGGATGTAAGTTAGCTTGCCAATACTTGCTTTAATCCACCCATTTCAAAAATATAGAATATTGTCTGCTCAAATACATTATAGGTTAGTATTTTATCAGGTAGGAAGGGATTTGTGTGTGTTTTTTTAAATTTTGCTATACACATCCGCCAGTTATAACTTTGAAAAGTTCACACTGGTACGTACGTACTCACAAAAAAAATCACATTATTCAATTAATAATATCTTCTATTTAGCGTCGGAAAAACTGTTAATGTTTTGTGAATGCTTTACGAATTGCTAGTTCTTTGAAATGAATCCTTCGCAGTGGACACTTCATTGAAGTCGAACTCGCAAAATCGAGATTTAAATTTATCCGGTTATTTGTTCAGTTCTTTTTGGAACCGGTTCCTTGATATTTTTTCGAAAAGTACTAGCAAATCGACAAAAGTTCCTCGCCAAAACAAAAGTACTAGTCGGTAGAGATTTAAGAACGAAAAGGACTGGAACTGGTTCCTCGCCGAAAAAAACACGTACTAGTCGGTAGAGCTTTGACTCACACAGAGCAGTCACAACGCTAAAATGAACTACCAACTTCAATTGAAGTATATTTTGTTCAATGAACATGAAGGAAGTAGGAACTGCTGCCAAAAGAAGTAGTTCTTTCGAAGCGTTCACAGCGCTACTTCTATCTAAATCATTATGAAAAATGTGATTAAGGAAGAACACGACTGGAAGATTTTTTATGAACGTATTTTATAACAGAGCGGCAAGCTTCTTGGCTCTGGACTCAAAGGCCACGGCTTAGAAACTGGGACTGCGGTATCTCAGTAGCGGTACGTGGTGAGGTTGAAGGGAGAGGGATGACTTATATGCTTTACAATGGTGTGAGACTTAGATGCTTTACAATGATGCAAGAGTACATAGAGTGGTACCTATCCAAGGCAGTGTAGTCAGTTTTTGATGATTTTTACCGGACTCGGCAGGCCTGGGCGTGGCCAAGACTAAGACTAGGGTATTTATACATCTATTCATAGCACATATCGACATAATGTTTTTGTTTATTCGTATAACCACTTTTTCACATTATTGTTATCAACAAAAATATAGCATATAACCTAAAAAACCGTTCAGTTGTGTCAAGTTTAGTGGCATAACAAAAAATATGGGCGGAGTCCCGCTCATCATCGTTACAGTACATGGAAGCGGTGTATTTTATTTGTTGTCTCTTTTTCTCTCATGATGTATGACGTCAACACCCAGAGAAAGTGATTTATCGCAAGTTTGTATAGGTTGGGTAAAAATAATTGGCTCTCATCCATATATTGTTACTTCAAGGATGTTATTAAATCAGAATCTGGTAGATTTATTAATCATGATTTAATAAAACAAATTTATAAATTTATTCCACTTTTATTTTATGACTGGACCGGTTTCAGCCTATGACGGCCATCTTCAGACTACTCTGAATATGGCCGTCATAGGCTGAAACCGGTCTAGTCATAAAATAAAAGTGGAATAAAGTTATAAATTTGTTTTATTAAATCATTAAAATGGAATTCCACCACGAATTAACAGTTTCAAAATTAGATTTATTAATCAGTTTCTCCACACTCTTATTATGCATTTAACAAAAGATTTTGCTCCAAATTAAAATTAAACTCAAATCTTTCCATCTCCGACCTCGGCCGCTGGACCCCCAGCCCCGTCTCCCCTCGTCTCCGGACAACTTCTATCTTATACCCCCCTAGCCGTGGTGAGTGGTTGTAAATAAAAGATGGCTGTAAGCACCAAAAACAAAGTGTGCAAATTTTCACTAAAACTCTCTACAGTAACAAAAGGCAGCCCAACAGCAGGTGGCAGAAATTACCTCCTCGTGAATGCACCTCTAACCACAATTGACGCAGGAAGAGGGACAAATATTCCCCGAAACTGTTCAATATTTATCCAATAGGAAAAGTTTTAACGGCCTGCGTGGTGTAGTGGTAAGACGCTCGACTACGAATCCAGAGGTCATTAAATTCATGTAAAATAATAAAATTATATTTGCGGCACGTTCCAGGGTGGTAGATACAGTGAGTATCGCCCTGGTGAAGACCACCATTCAAAATTGAACTGTTGCTTGAAATGGCTTTAGTCGTGTTTGGTGACCAGATCTGAAAAAAACAGGCACTTTCCAACCTTATCCTTCCTCATCTCCTTCTCTTCCTCACTCCTTTCAGCTTCACAACATACCCTAAGTGGGGCTGCCATAGTCTCACTGGCTCTAGACGGTTTTTTTTTTACAATAACTCCACACAGGAGACCTTGAGGGAAATAATTTCCCTTAGTGGAGGGTCTTTTTGAGGAAAGGAAGGAGTCAACTTGGGTCTTGAAGAGACCCATGTTGAAGGAGGAAGGAAACACAAAGACCGGCAAACCGAGCTGTTGAACATAAGAACGAGTCGCAAAAGCGACCCGTTCTCATGTATTGAATATCAACCGTGTACAAATGTTGGGCGCGTGTTTGGCGAGTTTCCCGACTATGCACCGGTGTCGAAGGGATCAATGACGCAAGTTTGTCGGAGCATCTTTCATTGAAATACCTGTAGAACAAGGACAGCATTCCCACCTGAAGTCTATGGTCCAAAGTTTGCAATCCGTTTGCCAAGATACGAGAATCTATAAAACGGACCGCCCGTTTCTGCACAGAGACAATGGTTTTTTTCAGGTATTTAGAGGCTCCAGACCAGAGGTGGCTGCTAAATTCAACAGTGGGGCGTACTTGCGATTTGTACAAGGTCAGCAGTTTTGTACTACTGAAGTATCTGCGGGCCCTGTACAACACGCCCAACTTCTGAGAGGCCAACTTTACTCTGGCTTCGATGGAGCCCCGGTGCCTTAACTGGTCACTTAAGGTTACACCAAGCATTTCAATGGAAGGTTCGCTGGGAAGATTACTACCGTTGAAGGAGACTAAAGTGTCATTTAGATCCCCTTTAGTCGTAATCAGACATGATTGGGTCTTTGAAACATTAAATTCGGCGAGATTATTCTTACCCCAAGAGGAGATCCTCTCGAGGTTATCGTCCATTCTCTGCTTCAAAGCCCTCCGAGCCGTAAAGTTGGTTGGGATCAGTTGGGACTCTTGTTCGATATTCACTATTATAAAAAGAACAAATATATACATTAAACAAAAAAAATAATTCAACGATTTATGGCATATAAAATTATTTTTCATTACTATTGGATTAGTGATCACTCTGAAGAAAAAAAATAAAAATCAGTTTTCGTATTATTATCTTAAAATTTAGTTGAGTAAATTTAAAAGGTTTGTCTTAGTGCTTTTCTCTAAAGATTGTGTGCTGATGCGAAGTTTTAAACTTCTACGAAGTATTTTTTTTGTGCTGTATAAACCCTCTCCTTTGATTTCTTTGTCAGTCTTTTTATTTGTTTTTTTTTTTAATCATATTCATTTTCCGTTTTCTTTATTGCCGGTGGAAGTGAATTATAAAACTAATTGGAGAAGTATTTATAGTTCCTTTCTCTTAAAACAGTTTTAAAGTTAGGTAAATTCATAATATCATTTTATGTAGGTTTTTGTGTTTTTGAAATATTTGATTACAATTCTCTTAGCTTTGATATGAAATATGCTTGGAACTGTATTTAAATAGTTTTTTTTTGTAGTAGACGTCCTAACGGGAGCCTTTAGGGTGATCAGTATGACACACTTTTGGGTTTATGTTACTAATTATCTAATCCACCCAATGGTGTTTGAAAGAGAGAGTACGAGAACAACTCGCAATACAGTTATGAATGATGAATACTTGGAGTAAGTGGATGAGTTTGTGTACTTGGGAAGTATGTTTACGAGAGACAGAAAGGCCGGTAAGGATATTTTGACAGATGGGTGAATGCAGGAAACTGCATGAATGGAGGACTACACGCTGTTGGCGCAAATAAGAAAAGGTACAAAGAAGCGAAGCTATCAGTCCACAATTCAGTGCTTATATTGACCCCGATGTATGGCAGTGAGACTTGGAACTGGTAGAGAAATGATGAAAGTAGACTGAGTGCTGTAGAAATAAGATCGTTGAGGCGTATGTGCGGTAAAACTATGAATGTCTTAAAAATGTGGATATCCGGAAAGAATACAAGTCGGATGTAAGCGTAATTAATAATCAAGTACTGAGTGAGTGATTAAAGAAACGAGTGTGTGAACAATATGTTATGTGAGAGTCAATGGTAGAAGAAGTCAGGGACGCCCGAGAAAGATATAGAGAGATTAAGTTAATCAAATACTTGAGTCGGGTCATGTCAAGTGTGAGAATAACAGAAGAATATGTATGAATGTGAATGAAACAAAACGCGTGTGATGGCGGTCCATCTTCTCTGCCCAGTCCTAGCGGCGTGATAATTAATTAGTAAGGTAGTCTCTAATATTTTATTTTTCAGTTCAGTTCAGCTCATTATTTGTCATCGTTTCAATAATATATTGTGTATGTGCTTTTCTATCTCTGTTGCTCTTTTTCTCATTTCGCGTTATGTTTTTTTTTGTTATTGGACAATAGTCCGTTAGTATATTAATGTATAAATCAACCGTGTACACTTTTATAATATCTTTTCACTCAGAATCTGTCAAGTGGTAGATACTCTTAGTATCGCCCTGGTGAGAGACCACCATTCAGATTGGAAACGTTACCTAAAACGGCTTTTGTCGCGTTTGGCGACCAGATCTGAATAGTCAGGTACTTCCCAACCTTCCCATCCTCAATCATTCCCCTCCCCTCTACCTTTGGCCTCGCAACATACCCCAATCAGGAATGCCATGGTCACACTGGCTGCAGACGGTCAGTTAATCGGAGCAGTTAAGACTCTATGATAATTGACCGGTCGGTAACCGAGTAGACAAACGCGTCGGATTTTCACCCAGGCGTCGTGGGTTCAATTCCTCTGGCTAATTCCTCCATCATTGCACAAGCAACATCTTCCGCTTATTATGATAAAAGTAGATTATTTTCAAATATTTTCATTTTGTTTGTAACCCGGGAATGCTTGTCTTTCTTTTTTAATATATGTATAAATCTGACGAAATGTATCAAAATTAAGTTGTTTCCTTACATAATATATTTCCATGAAAACCAAAAAGCTCAACCAACAATATTAAAAGTAGGAAAATTACATATTTGTAAAAAGCATTAACTTTGTGGCTTGCCATATTTATAAATAAAACAAATAAACTTTGTTTGTAAATAGGGTGCTTCCGAAACCGGTAGACAAAATATTAAACATAAAAGTGGTTTTTAACAAAGTTTATCTGTTTTATTTATAAAGGAAAAGAAAATGTATCACGGTTACACCAAGAAATGAAAAGCTCTGTGAAAATGGTTTCGAGTTTAGATGTACATTTTCCGACTGCATTTTCAGTTGCATTCGAAAGGTCAGAAGTAATATCTTCCCGGTACTAATGTGTCCATGTAGGAAACAGGAACGTGAAGCCAGGTAAAAGCAACTAGAGGGAACTAGAAACTGTGTAATTCCCTGGACAGACCGGGTAACCAATATAGAAAGTTAGAGAGGTCACGGAAAGAATATACAACCACTATTGATCCTAACCTCTAACTGAATCTCCGCACTCAAACCATTGCAAATAAAATCAGAAAAATCACATCGTCGCTGGAAAACCAAAAGGGTTTAAGCGACACTTTGGTCGAAAATTAGTTAAAAATGCAGTTTTGATCAGTTATTTTATCTGCATCGAAAGCTCTGACTCTCGTATGATTCTGAAAACTTTTGTGGCCTTTCAGGCATCTAAAATATATTTACCATTTGGGAGAAAGCTTGACTCAGCGACACAAGTCCGGGACTTTTTTTAAACTTTTTGTCGCTTCAGGTAACTCAGTGAGAGCATCGAGAGTTAACTTTTCTTTCAAAATCCAAGCAGGTCTGAACCTGAAGACTCATGAATTTTGTTGTAAAAAAAAAAACTTCAAAGTGCTCTCGTGTAAGCTTCCCAAAATGGCGCTTCAGCCCTTTTGGCTTACGCCGACGATATAAGGTTGTATAAAAGTGAACAATGATTAACACATTTGAAGTAGAGATCGATACATTAAAAATACTGATATTTATACATACACAAGAAATTTTCGCAAGAAAGTTTAGAATAATATGCGTATTTACTTAAATTATATAAACTTTTTTTTGTTTAAATTAGTTAACTAAGTAATTAGTTTGGGCTCCCCATAATTTTCTTATAATTAAAACAAATTCTTATTTAATCTAACTTGACTTTAAAAACAATTATATTAAGCCCTGGCAGCACACGTGTACTGTTTTTTTCCGCTGCTTGGGAAAGAAACCCGCAGCTTCCCTAACTGACGGCTTCCGAGGTCGAGTGGTTAAGACGCTCGACTACGAATCCAGAGGTCGCAGGTTCAAATACCTGTTAATATAATATTTGATACATTAGTTAATATGAAATAAAGTATATTTGCGGCACGTTCCAGAGAGGTAGATACTCAAAGAATAGCCCTGGTGAAAGATCACCATTAAGAATCGAAACGTAGTTTGAAATCGCCTTAACCGTATTTGGTGACCATATCTGAGAGTTAGGTACTTTCCAACCTTCCTTTCCCCATCTCCTTTCCCTCCCCACTACCTCCAGCCTCACAACAATTTCCAATTGGGAATGCCATAGTCTCACTGGCTTCAGGCGGTTGGGAGCAGTTGAAACTCTTGCTCGGTATTTACTATAAAAAATAAAATAAAAAAGACGAGAAATTTTAATATTCTTGGGTTCTTTTTATACCGTTTCTTTTATGAATAAAATCAAATGCCTAGCAATTAACCATAAGGCCATTTCACCACAGAAGTATGCAGAGAGTTATGTCTTCGGCTTATTTATCAGAACTGTGTATTCCTGAAGAATCCAATTCGCGACAGTCAACCCTTAGATCGGCAACGTCACCGGCTATCGGAAGGTTGAAGGAACCAAAGCGCACACCAGACACTAAGTTCGGAGAGCGCGCCTTCGGAGTGTCAGGTTCTAAAGCCTGGAATGGACTGCCACATGATCTGAGAATAATAAAAGACTCGACAGAGTTAAATACTTGACTCAAAACTCATCTTTTTATTTAATCATTTCCAAAAATGACAGACTTGCCCTAATTTACAAAGTTAGGCTAACTCGTTAACATCTAAACTGACTAGTATAATATTATTTTTCTTGCAATGATCTGCGATCCTCGATCTGCTGTTAAACAAAAATTTTGATTTTTTTTCACATTTTGCGACAAATGTAAATATCTATAGGATAATTTTACCTATAGCTCTAGATATTTAGTATAGCTATAGCTTTTAAGTTTTGTAAAGCGTCCTTTAGACGAAATTTCACAAAAATTACGCCATATAAATTGGCCAAGTATTATTATTATTAGAGATTAATCTGCCACACAATTCCGTCTTGGCACACACTTCTTGCTTTGTATTTGACTAACTTAATTGTGATGCGGTGTCCCTGACTTCTTCGGACATTCGCATTCGCATCATATATTATCCTTCCTTTCGGACACACGTTAAATAAATAAACCACTAGATAACGTCTCGTAGTAAACTAACTACGATACACTTATAATGCAAGGATTGACTCTCGGCAATATAATTGTCAGCTGATTTCACCGTAGCTTCATATTTCCATTTCGTACTGCGGTGTCAATAGATCATGTCTCAATGATGATATCCAACCTTCGATGCCAGCAAAACGTGTACTAGAAGAAGAGGATTATGTAAATACTGTTGATGGTGACTTGTATGCATATTTTAAACTTAGTAGGATTTAAAATATTATAATGTTGTTTTAAGAATATTTTTTTATAAAGAAAAAATTAACATTCCTACCCATCTATGAAGTAATTTCAAAAGTCAGGAGCATTGCTTCAAAATTAGATATTTTGTGGATTTGAAGAAATATTTAAAATCGTACACAATTTAGTTGATAGCCCTGATCTCTTGCAACTTCTATTATTCCATGTTCCAAATCGCAACAGCAGAGTCACTTACTTTTTATCTCCCTCGTTGTAACACCAATTCGAAGCAAAACCATTTTATTTGCAGAACTACAAATTTATTCAACTTAAATTATTACCACATCGACATTTTCAGCTCGACTATATGTGACATTAAACTAAAATCCATTACCCGACTGCACCCAAACTAGATTATTGAAACCAACTTTCCATCTACTCACGTCGCTCTTCTCTTTATCCCATTCCCATATTTCCTTCCACATTCTTCTCCCTCACCAACTTAGTTAAGTTACTAAAATAAAACTGTATATTGTCACACTTTATTTACAATATTTATAATCTAAGCTGCGATAAAACATCGAATGTATTTTCAGCTTCAAATGAATTTGGAAAATAGTGGACTGTAAACGATAAACTATGCTACTTGATGGATGTGTCTTATGGTAGCTTATGGAAAAAATATGGAATGAAGCTAAAATGGGAAACCATTCACTCACCGATGAAGTTGAAGTTGAAAGTTCTTGAAGTCTTCTTACACAATTGTATTAATAACGAAACGAATTCACCACACTGATTCAAGTTACACAATTGTATTATTAACGAAACGAATACACCACACTAATTAAAGTCTTTCGCAAAAGATCACAGTTATTTTATATTATTTGGAGAACAGAATAAACCGACGGACAAGCGAAACATTAACGAGCAGCACGTTTTTCACATCGAAACTCTGCGATTCGATATTCAATTGTTTCGAACACGGTGTTGTCGAATACGGAAATCGAATAGCGAAATGGTTGGATGGGTAGTGAAAAAATCAAGGCAAGTACCTAATAATTCGTCACTTTGAAATCCAACAGCATGATTTGTTATTTTTATTATTTTATATTATTTATAAATTGTTGGTTGGTATCACATTTAACTCCCCGCACAAATAAGTATGTAGGTCTGTACCGATAACTCCTACCCGGTCATTGTTGAGACAATAAGTGTTTAATGATAAGGACGGAAACCCCCGACAGCCCGGAATAAGCAGCTCATTTTTAATTACACGCTTCGATCTTCCAATGAATGTTTATCTCGTCTGCGCCGGCAGGGTAATCATTTTAAATTGTTAAAATACCACTCTGGGGCCGGTCATAGATCATGCAATGTAAATATGTGCTTACTCAAAGGGTGATTTACGGAGAAATGTGATTTATTTTTATTTGATTTTACCGTGGACGTGGGCAGGGCTGCTGCGATGTAAGGCTTTACCATGGCTGTACCACGGCTGTGCCATCGGCTGTTGTACCTGCCTACCATAATACACTACATACGAGGCCTGTTCAAAAGAAAAGGTGAATTTTGAATTTTCGCGGGATGTAAACATTCGATTAACGATTTTTTTTTATGTAATGGTGGTACACATATGTTTATCATATGTTAGCATTATCAGCCATTTTAGATTAGTGGTTTGTTTTTGACAACTGGAAAGGTTAGTCACGTTTTTGTGTGTTCTTCGATTTTTTACTTTTGAAAAAAATGGAAAACAAATCGGAGAAACGAGAAATATAACAGAAACGCCTTCAAAATAGCAATTCCAGTGGAAACATACTCGTATATCGTCGCTGGAAAGGCAAAAGGGCTTTAGCGACACTTTGGTCAAAAAAGAGTTAAATATGCAGTTTTGATCAGTTATTTTTTCTGCATTGAAAGCTCTGACTCTCGTTTGATTCTGAAGACTTTTGTGGTTTTTCAGGCATCTAAAATATATTTACCATTTGTGAGAAAGCTTGACTCAGCGACAAAAGTTCGGGACTATTTTTTAGCTTTTTGTCGCTTCAGGTAACTTAGTGAGAGCATCGAGAGTTAACCTTTTTTTTTAAATCCAAGCAGTTCTGAACCTGAAGACTTATGAATTTTATAAAAAAAGCTTCCCAAAATGGCGCTTCAGCCCTTTTGGCTTACGCCGACGATATAAGGTTGTCTACAAGTGTACAATGATTAACGCATTTGAAATAGAGATCGATACATAAAAAATACTGATATTTATACATACACAGAAATTACAAACATGTTTTGAATATTATGCGTATTTACTTAAATTATATAAACTTTCTTTTTGTATTAGTTAACCAAGTAATTAGTTTGGGCTTCTCATAATTTACTTATAATTATAACAAATTCTTATTCAATCTAACTTAACTTTTAAAAAAATTATATTAAGCCCTGGCAGCACTCGTGTACTGTTTTTTTCCACTGCTTGGGAAAGAAACCCGCAGCTTCCCTAACTGACTATTATTTTATTTGTTTATAGTTTAGAGAAAGATACAACCCACACTAATAATAAAGTAACATGTGTCATAACACATTTAATTTATTAAAAATAAAATTTGAATTAATTCGTTTTTTGCGGCACGTTTCAGAGTGGTAGATACTCCAAGTATCACTCTGGTGAAAGACCACAATTCATAATTCTCTTATTCTATTTCTACACATGTTTATAATGTTTCTACGAAAAGAAACAAAAAAAAACTTAAATGTGTTTATGTATATGCACATATTTATGTGTAGATAAGTTTTGCTTTTACGTGATCTATATTTACATGTATCCACGGTCATCTACCTCAGAACAGGCTCTAATAACCTAGTGAGGTAGGTAATGTAAAAAATAAATACAAGAAACAAAAAATTAATATATTAAAATAATAAAATAAAATATAAATAATCGAAACGTTGCTTGATGACCAGATCTGAATATCCAGGTACTTTACAACTTTCCTCTACCTCTTATCCATTCCTCCCACTACCTTCAGGCTCACAACATACCCCGATCGTAGACCCTATACTATCACTGGCTCTAGACGGTTGGGAGCAGTTGGGACTCTTGTGCGGTATTCACTATAAAAAATAAAAAAACATTTAATTAAAATAACCGGATCTAGCAGTTTTTGCAATCAAATTACTTACAAACTTAGAACAGTAATTCGTGTTAAAAATAAAATATGTATCTAATATACATACATACATATTATGATCTATCGTATTTATTTTAGTTCCGAAATATAACTACATACAGCGGAAAATAGATGTTCAAATGTTTTTCATTTGACTTTAACAAAGTTGAAACTCAAGGCGTCGGTGGATAATACAACTAACTTACCTCCTTACGGAATCCTGCAATATCGTATTACCACTAACTTATTTATTAAACATATTTCGAGAGGCTTCGGTAGTGAAGAGCAAAGCCTTCCCGGGGTACAAGGAAACAGGGTGGTTAGAAGCCATTTTAATTATGTAACAAAAATAATATTTCATATCTTAAAACTAGCTTTTTTTTATATAATTCAATTGAATTAAATTTAATATTATTATTATTGAGTTCTGCTATTTTAAGTTTTTTTTTATTTTAGTTTTTAGTGACAGCTGTTTCGGCGTTTAAGGCCATTGTCAAACTGTCTAAACTGTCAAACTGTCTTAAACGCCGAAACAGCTGTCACTAAAAACTAAAATAAAAAATAAACTTAAAATAGCAGAACTCAATAATAATAATATTAAATTTAATTCAATTGAATTATATAAAAATTAAAATGGAGTTCTACAAATTAAACACAAAAACTATAAATTAAAACTAGCTATTTATAATGGGTATATCATGATCACTCTAATATATTATAAACAATGGTGTATGTTATAAAGTTGTTAAAGTACCTGGCTAGCTAGTCACCAAACACGGCTAAAGCCATTTCAAGCAACGTTTCAATTCTGAACTGTGGTCTTTCCTACTACCTACTACTCTTGAACGTGCCGAAAATATACTATACATTATTTTATATGAATTCAATGTGTTATGACACATATCAAATAAATAAAAATTATTAGCACACGCCGGGTTTAAGCCCGTGACCTCTGGATTCGTAGTCGAGCGTCTTACCACTCGACCACGCAGACTGTCAGAGCTCCCTCCAATTTCAATTCCTCCATTATTCCAAATTTTTTCCGCTTATATTTGTGGCAGAAGAAGTTTCTCAAATATTTTAAAGTTATTCGCAACCCGGTGATTGTACTTTTATTTCGATAAGGAAATAGATTTGAATGATTTTTGAAAATTAAACTTCAATCCGAATTCATATTGTATATACAATGCAGAATCTCTAAAGCACCATTTAACTAAGCCTGAAACATAACTAACTAACCATAACGCTATTTCCCCGTAGGAGTAGGAAGAGAGGATAGACCGCTAAACAACTCTGTCTCGGCACACGATCCTAGCTTCATTCATATCCATAGATAGTCTCATACATACTCTTCTATTATTCTGACTCGTGACATGGCCCGACTCAAATATTATCATCAATATCATATTATATATCAAGTCCCCGAATTCTTCTTCCAATCACTTTCGCGTCATACAATCTTTTCACACTCATTTCTTTGGGTATGTAGAGCAATGTTTATTTGCTTTACATAACCAAACCATCTATGCGTCTCTTTCTTAATCCTATTCATTACGCTTACAGCCTTACATTCTTTACGGATATTCACATTTTTACACGGTAATACATGGTTTTATCGCACATACGCCTCGGGAATCTCATTTCAACAACATTCAGTCTACTTTTTATCGTTTCTCTGCCAGCTTCATGCCTCACTGCCTACTGCTAAAATAGATATATCCTTTCTTCGTTCATTCAAGTTTTGCACATTATATGAACAAAATAAGGCATATTATAGTTTTATTTATTTTATATTAGTTACTTTTTACATTCAAGTTAACAAGAAGCTAATTATTTATTTTATTTATTTATGCTGGGTTTCAACAGACTTTCTCACTTACGTGAAAACATCTAGTTATAAAAACCCAGTTAGTGTAGAATTGTTGTTAAAAAAAATAAAAAATAGAAAGGATACATCAAATATAAAAATTACAAAAACTCAATCAGTGATAAATAATATTAATAAAAGAAGACACAAAGAGAGACAAAAAATATTCACAATATAATTAGCCCAACCATTGTTGCACACTAAGCAATAGCAGGACTTTCTGACTTATTACATTGAAAATATTTTAACTTATACGAGTATACTACTTATTATTTTGATTTATTTGCATTTTAAATAGTTTCTACAGGCTATTTTAAATTTATTAAATGAATAATTTATTGTTATTTTATGAACTCCCTGTACAAAGTGTATAGGCAATGAAATTATTTGCAAAATTTAAGATTCTCGCCTTTTAATACCGCCGTGGATCGTTACTCTCGCAGCCGCTTTGCAAATATACTTTTATGACGAAATAAATTAAAGCCATTAAAAGTTGACGATGAAATTCATTAAACTAAACTCCCGGGACACCAGGCGTTTAGAAATATGCAATTTTAATTATAAGACGGATAAAGGGTCATTTGTTGGAACATTTCATATTCCGGAGATTGTTTTGTTTCTTGGAACACGTTCTAGAACGTCGCGTCAATTGTACAACGTGGTGTTAAGCTTTTATCACGCGAACCGGAAAATAATTATAGGTGTCATGAATTGGAAATATATTTTCGAACTTTGTGGTTTGACATATTTAATAAAATGAAAAAAAATAACTTTGCGTAAAACCACAAATTTTATTTTACGGTTTGTTAAGCCTCAGCATCAGGGTACAAAATTAAACTAAACTAAAAATGCAAAGTGTGGGCTATTTTTTTGTTATCTTTTTTACGTGCTGTTCTTTCTCTGTTGCTCTTTTTTCCTATTTCGTGTTATGTATTTTTTGTAATTGGACAATGGTCCGTTAGTATTTTTAATTTTATTTTTTATAGTGAAAACCGCACAATAGTTCAAACTGCTCCCAACCGTCTCGAGCCAGTCCTCCAGTGCATCCCAAATGGGGTTATGTTGTGAGGGTGAAGGTAGTGAGGAGGGAAGGAGATGGATAAAAGGAAGGTTGGGATGTACCTGGCTGTTCAGATCTGGTCACCCAACATAGCTAAAGCCATTTCAAGGAACGTTTCGATTCTGAATGGTAGTCTTCCGCCAGGGCGATAGTTAGAGTATCTACCACTCTGGAACGTGCCGCAAATAAACTTTATATGAATTAAATGTGTCATGACACTCATGACGCATGTTGATTAAATAAAAGTTATTGGCGCACGCCGGACTTGAACCCGCGACCTTTGCGACCCGTGACTATGGAGACCGTCATTAATACATACAAAGGGAGAACACAATATAGAATAAAATGAGAGAACAGTGAGAAAACAAATAGAAAAAGACAGATCATATGAAATGCAAAACCTCAACTGAGAATGTGATTAAATAATACTGATAAATTTTTGAGACGTCGTCTTTCCTCGGGCGTCCCCGACTACTTCTTCCACTTACTTTCGCGTCGTATATTCTTTTCACACTAATGTCTTCGTTTATTCGCGTTACATGGCTAAATCATTTAAGCGTCCCTTTCTCGATCCTATTCATTACGCTTTCATCAGCCTTGCTTTCTTTCCGAATATCCACATTTTGAACACGGCCATACATGGTTTTACCGCACATACGCCTCAGAGATCACATTTATACAGCATTCAGTCTACTTTCATCCTTCCTTGACCAGTTCTATGTCACACCGTCATACACCAGGGTTGGTATAAGCACTCCTTTGTGGACTGATAGCGTCGCTTCTTTGGAATAATATTTGCGCTAATTAATGCAACTGGGAAGAAAATAAAATGTGTGGGTAACATTTATAGTGACTAGTTATTTTTATGAATAAACAAGATTGTATCTTGTAATGAACGCTCGACATAACTACACAACATAATAGTTATGATAAATACAAGGTTCCTTATGCAGTTTTTAATAGCCACACATCACACGTGATTATGGGGGGGTTCTTTGGCGCGGCTTCTAGAAGCAAGAGGAAATCTAATGTCTAGATCTGTTAACCCTTCAATACCCAGTGTTATTTTAAATTAACGCGAACTTTGTTTTTTTTTTTTTACATTAACTCCACACAGGAGGCCTTGAGGAAAACAATTTCCCTTAGGGCCTATGTCATCTTTGGGGATGCTGTGTGGAGGGTTTTTTTGAGGAAAGGAAGGAGTGAACTTGGGTCTTGAAGAGGCCCATGTTGAAAGAGGGAGGAAACACAGAGGCCAGCAAATCGTTCCATAGCCGAGCTGTTGAACATAAGAACGAGTCGTAAAAGCGACCCGTTCTCATGTATTGAATGTCAACCGTGTACAAATGTTGGGCGTGCGTTTGGCGAACTTTGTGATCTTTTGTATCATTAAGAAGCCCATTTTGTGATTATTTGTTTACCCTTGCAGTTGCGATTAATTTACGTAATCCATTTCTGTAATATTTTAGCATTTTTTGCTTTATTGTCTTCAGCCCAGCGTGAAATAATACAAGTATGATTTAGGGGTATGTCGGACAATCGAACATGTACTGTACTTATTAATTTGATTTCCATTTCAAGTTTTTAAAATACCTTAAAATAATAATGTAATTCGATTCTGAATGGTGGTTGTTTTTTTGTTGTGAATACCGCATAAGAGTTCCAACTGCTCCCGACTGTTTAGAGCCAGTGATACTATTGCATACCGATTGGGGTATGTTGTGAGGTTGAAGGTAGTGGGGAAGGGAAGGTGATGAGGAAGAGAAAGGTCGAGAAGCATCTGGCTATTCAGATATGGTCACCAAACGCGTCCAAAGCCATTTTAAGGGACGTTTCGATTCTGAATGATTGTCTTTCACCAGGACGATATTGAGTATCTACCACTCTGGAACGTGCCGCAAATATAGTGTATATTATTTCATTATGAATTCAATGTGAAATAACACATATAAACCAAATAAAATACACTAACCCGCTGCTTTGACCTACCGATTTGAGCCCGGAACAATAATAATATTTGGATGATTTCTACAGCGCCGTTTTCATGAAATAAATATCACCTCAAGGGTGCTTTAACAGATAATTAACATAACCTACAGTTTAATCACTAAGACTTATAACTATTGGCGTATAAATTATAACTAATAACTACGTACTTACATCTAAAACTTATGACTAGTGACTTAGAATTTAGACTAACAACTAACACTTATTGATCTTAACTTATGCCTAATACTTATAACTAGTGACATTCAACTAACATATTTACATTAACAAATATATATGTAATGGTTGTTGCCCGTGCTGTCGAACCTAGGGTGGGAAAATAAGGAATAAGTAATAGTAAAACTATATATAGCACTTGGACTGAGTGATCAAAACTCTAGTGAAACCAGTTGACGGTATTGTGGGTAAAATAATTTTAAAAGGTAAGCTCTGACTCTGGATTCATAATCGAGCGTCTTAACCACTCGACCACGGAGAACGACGTCAGAATTTTTGGTCATTATAAGGTAAGTGCACATCTGTTCCTTACTACGAAAAAATTAAAAATACTTTTGGTTTACTATATTTTAAGCTTGCTCTCATGCCCTAAAATTTTTTAAAAAAATAAATAAAATTAAAATAAATATATTTGTATAATTCAGCTAAAATTTTGAGTTATTACAATAAAGTGATTGTGGCCTGCCAGAAGTGACCTACCAGGTGAGTATGTTTCTGTATATTTATATAAACTATGAATTAATATTAACTACAAATTAAGATTCATACAGCGCCCTTGAGGTGATTTTTCACAAAAACGGCTCTATACAAATTATCCAATTATTATTAAATTACTTTAATTTTGTTATCTTGAGGTTTGTGGGTTTTTTTTCGTCGGTTGATTTTTTTTAACGGGTGCACAACTCGTTGATCGGTCATTTCACCAGCGCGCAGCTCCTTCGCGCATGGCAGGAATGTTGATTGCGCGTCCCAAATGACAATCAGTGCTGGGAGGCGGCCGTCTGCGCCATAAATCCCCCGGTTCCCCGTAATCCGTCGAATCATTAGTCCTAACCCGGGACGTGATGCATGCGTCTCCGCACATCGTCGAAATGTCGAAGCGCGCGGCACGCGCACTGAACAAATCGTCGAAAAACAACACACCTTTTTACATTCGCGAAACACGCTCAATGGCAACCTGAAACGTGTGGGTCCCGCGGAGAGAAAACAGTTAAAAAATGCAACGCAGAAATCGAAAAAAAGCACACCTAAAATACATACAGCTCAAATTTATACATAAACAGTGTTGGTGTCCTTTTGTTGAGATGCCTTCATTTTGTTTTCTCGTGTCCTTTTGCAGTTGCAATTTGTAATGTTCTGACACGTTCCAGCATCGGTCACTAATACACTGTCACTGGAAACGGACGTTGTACATTCATCTTACTTCAATTAGATGAAGCTAAATTTGTTTGAAAATTCATTTGCTGAATAAAGTCAAGTCGTCTTGCCAAAGGGTTTCCAAGAAAACAACTATGTCAGAGGCATTTCTATTCCATAACTCTTAAAATTAATTACCTTTATCATCGCTTCCTACGCGAAATTGCATGGAAATTAGGGCGAATAACAAACGATTATTCATATGATAAAATTGAACAAATATTAATAATGTCTCCTTTAGAAAGGCGTAGGAAAGACATATTTCTAATTTGCATTTTCAAAATTATCATTTGTATTATTGACCCCCCTTCTTTGTTGCAACTCCTCCAGTTCAACATTCCTAGCCGTAAACAATGAATTGCTGTTCCTTAATCATCACTCTACTAATTATGGGTACCATTCTCCACTGTCCAGAATGTTGAGACTTGTTAACTAAAGCCGTGGTCTTGAAATTTTTGATACCAGTCTGTTTTTTGTCATTCTTTACGACTCTACCCAAACCTTGCTCAGAGTTTGACTCGATTGTTTTTTTCAAATGTTTATTTTTGTCATTGCTTCATTAAAATATTATCTTTGTGCTGTATTTTCTCTGTTGCTGTTTTTTCCCCATTTCGTGTTGTGTTTTTTTTTTTTGTAATTGGACAATGGTCCGTTAGTATTTAAATATATAATTGGTTACATGCATTGAATAAAATTATTCAGTGTGTGGAAACATAGACAAAACAGCTTAATAGATGTGTCCGTGGATTGGTGGGAGATGCACTTTAGTTAAATCCGGAGAATGCAATTTCAATTTCCATATCTAACTTTTTTAAATTTATCAATGGTGTGACAAGTCTGTAGCAGAGCTGTTAACTCTGTAACTTTTGAATCTAAGTTTACGAATTTAAAAGTGCAAATAGTGATTAAATAAGAGTTTTTTTCAAGTCTTTCCAGAGTGGAAAATTCTCTCCGAATCACCCCGGTAAAATACAACGATGAAGAGTCGATACTTTGTAGCTGGAAATGGCTTTATTTTTATTAAGTAACAAGATCTACCAGATTAAATTCCCAGCCTCCCCCTTCTCCTCCTTCTTTCTTCCCTCGTATCCACTGTCCCACTGAATCGACGCTGTTGGCTCTCTTGGGTGGTCATGTGCCGTAGCAATACACATTGAACAAGTAATAAAACATCCAGAAATATATGAAAATCATCATCCAAAAGTTGTTGTCTTAAAAGTTGGTGAACGTCCGTCAATTTATTATTTTTAATTTTGAAACCTATGTCAATTCATTCACCGATGGAACAAATATTTGAACCATACACTGGTAAATTATCCTACAATTCAGGAAATAAAATTTATATGACTAATTCATCGATTGTCTTATTGCTGGGTTTGTCGCTTGTGCAAAATGTTGTTTCTCCGAAATAGTTTTCGTTCTTAACCTCGATCTACCAGGAATATGAATGCAGGATGTAGCTGGGTTTGAAGTGGTCATCACGTAGCTTTAATGGTAATATTCGTCCAGTAACGTATCATACATCATACCTGCTTATTATTCGTCATCATTTCGCGGGAAGTAGTAGCCCAGGCACGGAAACAACGGATGAGTAAAAAAAGCAGAATTAAAAGATCTATCTACTTCAAGGGCCAAGTTATCAAACAATGATAGTGACGGTTTTATCTGCTTTCACGTAGACAATTATCTACTTTCACGTAGGCAATGCTTTGCTCCCAATTGGGTAGGTAAATCTCTGCTTTCAACTATGTAGGTAATTCTTTACATTTTCGTAGATAATGCTTTGCTTTCAAATAGGTTAGTAATATTCTTCCTTTACGAAGGTAATTCTCTGTTTTTACATAGGTAAGTATTTTTTTTACTTTTACGTAAGTAAATCTCTGCTTTTACGTACCTTTGTAGGTAATTTTCTACTTTTACATATGTAATGCCTTACTTTCAGATATGTTGGTAATTTTTTTTCCGCGTAGGTGATTCTCTGCTTTAACATAGGTAGGTTACTTTCATAAATGTAATTCTCTGTTTTTACATTGAAAGGTATTTTTTTACTTTCACGTAAGTAAATTTCTGCTTTCACGTATGTAGGTAATTTTCTAATATAACTTAGGTACTGCTTTACTTTCAAAGAGGTAGGTAGTTTTCTGCTTCTTGTAATTCTCTGTTTTTACATAAGTAGGTAATTCTCTACCTTCACAAAGGTAGGTAATTCTCTACTTCTATGGAATTTCGGTAATACTCAAAGTTATTGTGTCATGAGCTGAAAGTATATCAATGAGTAACATTGCTAAGTAAAGGATATCCAGTTTCCAGGATTTGAAACTTATTTTAGTTCTTAACTCTCTAAAGGCGAAGAACCAATCAATGAAACTTGAAATGATCGATTTCCATGTCAAAAATAAAAGAACAGTTTCTCGTGGATCGGGCGCGGATTCTCAAAGTGTTTCAAAGTTTATTATTATTTCAACAATAACTTTCATATTGAGAATTTAAATTTTTTAATAAAAAAATGCATGGAAATTTAGGCCTTAGTGATAACATAACAATCGCACTGTCGCGCTTGATACCTGATCATAATTTGATCAAATGGTGAAACGGGCTAAGAGTCGGTTTTAACGGGGGGGCATTGTCTTAAGTGGTAGCGATACAAAAATTATAATGGCGCTAATCATCGATTCGCAACAGTGTAAAATGTGACAGTGATCCAAACCACTAGGCCTAAGTTTGTTTATAAAATAAATGTGTAATAACGCCTTTGACCTAAACACAGTCGAAATATTTAACGAAAATATAACACTTCTTTGCCCGACAGTTTTGCAGCTCCCGGTTGCGAGACTGGCTTTGTGAATATTAGTACTGTATCAAAATATAACTAGCCGTTGGAAATAACAGTTAGATGCCATCAACATACAACGCTATTGACGAAAATTTGCAGCTGCAACAGTTGGATATCAATAACTACATTCGACCATTATTCAATGCAATGCAGTCTTCTATTGTTTTAGCTATGGCGCCAAGTAAACAAAATACGTGAGAGTGTTTGCTCCGCAAACGATATTATGCGTAATTTGGAATGTTATTTTGATTGTATACCTCCCTACTAGACGTCTTTGTGTTTTCTTATTTAAAACAGCCGATGCGCAGCGCTAAGCGTGAAGCGAATTTACCGGTAGCAAGTAAGATATAGCTGTTGCGTTATAAAATAACACTCTCAACGACACCAACGATCCAACTGACGGCCCCCATGGTCGAGTGGTAGGACGCTCGACTGCAAAACAGGGTCGCGGGTTCAAACCCGGCGTGCGCCAATAACTTTTATCACATACAATATGTGTCATAACACATTTAATTCATATAAAAATAATAAAAAGCAAATTTGCGGCACGTTCCAGAGTGGTAGATACTCCGAGTATCGCCCTGGTGAAAGACCACCATTCAGAATCGAAAGGTTGCTTAAAATGGCTTTAGACGTGTTTGGTGACCAAATCTGTATGCTAATAGCCAGGTACTTAGCAACCTTCCTCTTCACCACTTCCTTCCCCTCCTCACTACCTTCAGCCTCACAACATACCCCAATTGGGGATGATATGGTCTCACTGGCTCTAGACTGTTGAAAGCAGTGCGGTATTCACTACAAAATAATAAAAATCACTGTTTCAACTCTCCCAACAGGAGATTATTATAATTAAAATCAATATCTCCATGTCGACGTCAGCGTTATTTTCAACGGTTATATTCAACGGTCGACAGTTACCGACGTTAACGGCAATGGCGTTTTTCGAATTATCTTCAACGCCCAGTACCTACCCAACGACTACCGTGAGCAGTCTGTTGAAATATGAAAGCGAAGTGCACTACAATATTAAAGTTCGCGCCGATGGAGCGTAACGAATCGCGGGCATATTTCACGTTCGGCCGGGAGCGGTCGCTTTTGTTTTCCATTAATTTCCCGGACTTTTTGGGGAGGAACAAATTGCCCAATACCGTTTAACATCGCGTCGGCCGCAGTAGCCTTTCATAAGGGAAGATGGATGGCGGGATTTTTCAAGTTTGCGCCCCTCATTACGCCGCCGGAGCGCTGTGTCGAACGCCTGTCTGTGCCGGAAGGATTGTTTCAAACTACCCTACTCAATAATAATTGAATAGTAGATTGTTCGCGGGCACATGTTATGAGATTAAATCATTTGCCAGAATTTTTTTTAATTGAAAATTAATTTAATGAAATGAAAAAATAACTTTGTATTAGACCAAAGGTAAACTGGTTTCGCTTAGCCTAACCATCATCAGGATTTAAAATTTAACCAAACAAAAAATGCATTGTGTGCGGTTATACATACATACAGAGGGATAACAAAATCTTTAAGAAAATAAGAGAACAGTGAGAAAACAAAAGAAAAACATTATTATATTTTTGCATATTACAAATAAAAATTAAAGAAATAAAAAAATAAAAACTTATGAATTTTCTTTCGTCGAGTTACCTTCTTAAACTTAAGCCATCTTACTTAATAGATGTTTACGCGACGCTTCAGCTTTGTTTTAGTTACACCGCATATAAGCCATTCAATTAGATGCATAGGCCGCGGTTATAAGGCAAGTTTTGCGCTATTCCGACCTTACACCACGCGTAACATTTACACCTCATTTAAAAGTAAGGGGAAAAGTTGTACTTTAAAATCCCATTTTAACAACTCTAAGTAATATTTTTTTCTGCAAGTAGCATAAGTCGTCAGTTTTTTATAATTTATTATTATTATTATTTATTGTCTTTTTTTAATAGTGAATACCGCAGAAGAGTCCCAACTGCTCCTAACCGTCTGGAGCCAGTCGGACTATGGCACCCCCGATCGGGGTATGTTGTGAGGCTGAAACTAGTGAGGAGGGATAGAAGATGGGAAGTAGAAGATTGGGCTTTTCAAATCTGGTCACCAAATGCGGCTAAAGCTATTTCAAGCAACGTTTCTATTCTGAAAGATGGTCTTTCACCTTTTATTTTGAGTACCTACTACTCTGTAACGTGTAATATGTGAAATGGCATCCACATATTTTTTTGCAAGAGCCGGGATTAGAACCCGCGACGTCTGGACTCGTAGTGGAGCGTCTTAACCACTTGACCACGGAGGCCATCTCCTATTTGACAGTTTGATAATGACCTTCAATGCAGAAAACCGTTTTTTAAGAACTTTTATTGTAAATTTGATAATTTATTACAGTTCAAATTTTAAAAGCCCACACTCGTACGTATATACGTACGTACTCAGAAAGGTAATTTTTTGTTTGATTTTTATTTTTATTACGATTTAGTGTGACAGAGATAAATAACTGAACTTGGTAATTTCAATAAAAAAAGTGGTTTCGCCTGGGTGAACAACAGGTCATCTCTGCATTTCCAGGTCACGAATAGTTTCCAGCAACTTTGATAATTAATTGAAGTTCTCGTTTTGTAGGTCAACGACCATAATTAATTTCAAGCGTTGTCTAAGTCTAAACTATTCATTTTAAAACACTATTTAGTATGTAAATAACGCCATTTCTAATTTAAATACTAATTAAACTAATTACAGATGTCAATGTATGCAAGCAAATAAAAAAAAAAACAAAAGAACACCTTTGACAAATATGATAGGGGTGTTTCAAATTTCATAAAATTAACGATATTTTTCATTTTTTTATGTTGAGTGGGACCATGGCATCCCCAATTGGGGTATTTTATGAGGCTGAAGGAGGTGGGGTGGGGGAGAATATGGGAAAGAGGAAGGTTAGTGAGTACCTGTCTATTCAGATTAGGTCACCAACCACGGCTGAAGCCATTTCAAGCAACGTTTCGATTCTGAATGGTGATCTTTCGCCAGGGTGATACTAACGTATGTACCACTCTGGAACGTGCCGCAAATATACAATATATTATTTCAAATGAATCAAATGTCTTATGACAAATATTAGTGAAGTGTAACGTATTTCCGCACCCCAGGTTTGAACTTGCGACCTCTAGACTTATAGTCGAGCGTCTTACCAATTGACCAATACCTATATGCAGTATTTCTTAACCACTAGTTATCCCGAGAAAAGATATAAGTGTGTCAATTTAAAAAGAATTAATAGTGAGTTGATTCATACGATATATACGTCCGGTTGTCTCTGTCCGAAAATGTGAATTTTCTGTGAGGCAAAAACATTCCCACAAAGTTTGGTAAAGCCGACGACGTAACATACGAAGGAAATTTTGATTTATTTCATTAAAACAACTGCTAATTTAGCTAGAATAAAGTTTTTACCTATTTTTTTTGGTTTTCAAAACACAACAACTGTCACATTGCGTTGCCCCTTTGGCAAGGTTCAGCATGGTTTGTGAGTATTGGTCAACAGTCAAACACCAGAGCTCCTCTCCGCACTTCATACCTCCCTCGGACTATATGGAACACGGTTTTAAGTCTCCGTCTGTATGGGCTGCCTACTCTATTTTATATAACCTATGGTTATTACAGCAATAATCCATATCGTTGCAATTTCCCATGTTTTTATGGAAGGCAGTAATACATGTCGAAATTATCAGCTGAAAGGATACAAACCACTTTGGATCTAATAATTAGCAAGGAATGTTGAAATCTGACACCTGTGGGCCATATTGAATAAAAGATTCAATATTTTTCCACAGATGTTTGTGTTGTTAGAATTTCTTTTGTGAGTATTTTATTGTGTCTTTTCTCACCAATAACGTATTTGTTTCCGGGTTATAGTGAAACTAATTGTGGAGTTTGACCAAATGTCGCGAACGTAAACAGAGCGTATTAAGAGCATGTGTTTCTATACGTAGGTACAAAAGCGCGTAATTTCATTAACAGCATGATTTAATGTCAGCATATTGAATCCCCAGATAACAATATTTTCACTTTCTCAAACCATGCAGTTTTTTCGATAAAGAATTGGTAATTTATTGGAAATATTAAAAATAAAAGAGCTCAGTAGAGTTGAATACTCGTATTACAATTTATTAAATATAACAGAAGTAGAGACGTACAATCAAAAAACGACGATGGCATAATGTGTTCTAATTATTTTTGGTTGAACCTAATTAACATTGACGGAGACCAACAGTTTACATATAAATTAGGTAGAATATTATATGGGTAGTATGAATTTAACCATTTATAGGTTTCCACTTGGGTATTTATATATAAGTAAGTGAATCTAATTTAAAAAAAACAATCAAGAAATTTTAATTTTTTTTTTTTTAAAAATACAAATCAATAAAAAAAAGAGTTATACAAAAAAAAGAAGCATACATTTAAAAAAATCATAACAGCATGATTAAAAGGGTCGAGGAAAAGGAAGGGCATGAGGGGGGATCGATCTAGATGAAATAAGTATGTATAATATGTGTGATTTCATACTACTACAAGAAGTATTTTTTTTAAATATATATATGTATATATAAAAGAAGAAAGTTAAAGTTAAAAGATTGGTGGTACCGTGGGATGAGTAGGTATCTGAAGTTAATAAGGCTCGAGAGATCTTAGGTGTAACTTTAGGGAGTGAGATGCAGAGAAATGTCAAATTGTGAGTAGTGTGTGAGGCCCGATGGACGAAGGAATTTTGATTTGAATTAGTATTGCATCGAGGGAGGCCAAAATTAGGTCAGATCTGGTTAGTCTATTGGGAATTCGTAATTGAATCCGTTAAAGGAGAAAAAGATGATTAAAAGAAAACATTGAGTGATTTTGCAAAAACGGATCAGATTCAGTAACTCAGTAGAAAGTCATACGATATAAGCTCGTGCAAGCCGAGTTCGAACAGCGCAGCACACGGCGGGTACGGACGAATGCCCCACTCTGGTGAAGGCGGTGCCTAGTGACGTCTTCCTCCGCGGCCCCGAGCTCGTGGCCTGCTTGGGACGTAACTGACTTTGGCTTGAGGTTTCGGGTTTATCTTGGGTTTTGGGTTTGCCTTGGTCTGCGGAGGTTGAGGGACGTTGAAGTTCACGTTGAAGGCTAGATCTACTCCTTCCAATAAGGCGTCGGAGATGGATTGGACCGCCGGGGGGATGGGTTCGACCGCCGCTTCTGGGGGGTTGTTGACATTATCATTTGTGCCTACAGCTTGATCGCTGAAGATCGCGCCTGAAATTAACACACAGACCAAATGTTAAATGATATTGCGGAGACCGCTGAAGTAGCGATGTAATAGAACAAGGACAACTTCCGTGGTCGAGTGGTAAGAGGTCGCAGGTTCACACCCGGGGTACGCAAATAACTTTAATTTATTTAATATGTGTCACAACACATTTTAATTCATGTAAAATAAAATAAATAAAAGTATATTTGCGACACGCTCAAATTGGCAGATACTTTGAGTATCGCCCTGGTGAAGACTACCTTCAGAATTAAAACGTTGCTTTGAAATGGATTCAGCCGGGTTTGATGACCAGATATGAATAGCCCAGTACTTCACAACCTTCCTCTTCCCCATCTCCTTACCCTCCTTACCCTCCTTACCCTCCTTACCCTCCTTACCCTCCTTACCCTCCTTACCTTCCTCACCCTCCTCACCCTCCTCACCCTCCACACCCACCTCACCCTCCACTCACCCTCCTCACCCTCCTCACCCTCCTCACCCTCCTCACCCTCCTCACCCTCCTCACCCTCCTCACCCTCCTCACCCTCCTCACCCTCCTTACCCTCCTTACCCTCCTTACCCTCCTTACCCTCCCTTACCCTCCTTACCCTCCTTACCCTCCTTACCCTCCTTACCCTCCTTACCCTCCTTACCCTCCTTACCCTCCTTACCCTCCTTACCCTCCTTACCCTCCTTACCCTCCTTACCCTCCTTACCCTCCTTACCCTCCTTACCCTCCTTACCCTCCTTACCCTCCTTACCCTCCTTACCCTCCTTACCCTCCTTACCCTCCTTACCTCCTTACCCTCCTTACCCTCCTTACCCTCCTTACCCTCCTTACCCTCCTTACCCTCCTTACCCTCCTTACCCTCCTTACCCTCCTTACCCTCCTTACCCTCCTTACCCTCCTTACCATCCCCTCCCTCCTTACCCTCCTTACCCTTCTTACCAACCCAATACCCAATTGGGGATACTATAGTCTCACTGGCTCTAGACGGTTGGGAGCAGTTGGGACTCTTATGCGGTATTCACTATATAAAAAGGGCTTTATCGAAGCGACGGGTCCATGACCCGAATAATATAAGAGGAAGAAGATGATGATGTTGATAAATATAAACAATAAAGACTGCACTGAATACTCACTGTAAGCACAAGAACAACAAGGATACACTTGAAAATATACATTTTAACTAGAAGTGGTACGACGTACCAGGGTGGTGGTTCACTACTGTTTGATTAAGGAATCACCAAATTACCCCTTATATACTATTATTCTCCCCTCTACACATATCTAGATAGCAGGAATATTGTTTAATCATCACGTACAATTGTTTATCGCACATCCATTATAAAATTGTCACGAAAAAAACTGCATGGTTTGAGGAAATGGCTTAATGCAGACTGTGCAAAAATAGGCAGCGTGTTTTCATATGTGGTTTAATTTTATCACAAGACCTGCACGTACGCAGTTCGTGTCATTATTAAATTTGATGCGAGAAAGGAAAATTTCCAAGGTTTTGTGAATGCTTCACGAAGAACTGCAAGTTCTTTAAAATGAACCCTTCACGGTGAACACTTCAATCCATGAGAACTGCAACCGGTTCCGATTTTTTTTCTTTAGAGGAGGGAATTGCTAGCGATGTTCTGAAAACGAAAAGAACCAGAGCCGGTTCTTCGTTTCTGACTTACACTACAAAACGTTCGCACATCGGTACTGTAAAGTGTGAACTGTCGCTAGTAAAGTAGTTGTTTGTAGTCGAACTACACTTGATGTGTGAACTGCCGTGAAGTGAATTACTTATTAAGTCGAACTACAATTGAAGTGCAAACTGCCGCAAAATAAAGTAGTTTTTTGTAGTGCTTGTAGTCGACTTCAATTGAAGTATTAGCACCTCAGAGCAATAATATACAGGGGGGAGTACTTCTGTAGACAGTATTGATGATTTTTACCTGACTCGGGCGTGGCTAGGGTTAGTGCCAGGGTATTTATAAATCCATTCATTTACTATTGCTTATCATACGGTGTATTATTAATACTTGACATCCTGGCGGAAATTGGATTTTATGTCTCTAATAATTTCACGCAAGGCCGCCAACACAGGCTTCTGTTTCTTCCCAGGTGCAGAACTAACTTACCTTTGGTGATGCTCCTGGGAAGACTAACTAGGTTAATTAACTGCCTCGCAGGAATAAGATAATCCCGTTATATATGAGAACGGGCGTTCGAGAAATGGAGAAATGCTTATAGTGTATACTTTTAAAACGGAAACCACTTCTTAAGTTTTGCGTATTTGTAACCCTACTTTTGCATTTTCCATGTATTATTCCCATGTTGATCAAGTGTATAAGAAAACAAGGAAATCGCAATGTTTTGCTGACACATGTTTACAAACTAAAAATGAAAAAATAACTTGAGTTTACATTTTCTAGTACGTACACAATACAAACTCGTATATCAATTAAAATAAAATAACAATTTTTTTAAGAAGACTATAGACTTTATTTTAATTTTTATGACCGACTGGTTTCGCTGCCTAAGAATCATCAAGGTACAAAATTAAGCCAAACAAAAATACGAAGTGTGCGGTTATATATACTCGTACATACAGAGAGAGAACCTAATTTAAAATAACATAAAATATGTAATGTTTATTTTATTTTATTCTTTATAATCTGTAATTATTATATACTTATATCTACTTTTATTCTTTGATGGAACTTAATTGGTTTAAAATATGTTAATTGTTGCTATATTTACAATTTGTATGAAATGTATGACTGTATGCTTCCTAAATAAAAAAAATATGAGAACAGTGAGAAAACATCAGAACGATATTTAAAATTATAAAAAAAGAACAAAGGGAAATAGACAGATAAAATGAAACGAAAGAGTCAAAACGTCAACCGAGAAGGTGTTTAAAAAAATTGGAAATTTGTTATTATTGAATAATGTAATGTTTTTTAAACATGAAAGGAGACGGTTTGTCGAAATTTATCTTCACATCCTCACATGGACGAACTTCCAAGAAGAACGCGCTGTAAGGGGATGATCCTTCAAACCACGTGTTGCTGTCGTTTGTTGGATATGAGCACCTATTTCATCTCCATACGTCGGTTTTTTCTATTCGTATCGTCGGTCTATATTGTAGTTATTATTTGCACTAAGCCAACATTCACAACTTAATAATATCTCAGATGACTCAGATATAACAATTTAATCGATTTTCACCACGGAATTCTAATTCGAAATTTATACAGGGCCAATAGTGCTTTTAAAGGTTCTCGTCTTCCACTGTAATGTAACACGATCAGTCATACTAATAAGTTTCATTGAAGTTAGTTTAATCGTCAAATCGTCAGTTATCATTATATTGACTACCTCTTTTTGACATCGGACCCCTGGTCAGCGAAAGAGCCGTCAAATAAAATCAACATTTATATTTCATATTGTCATTATTCAATTGAAGAAAATTAAAAAAAAAAACATTTACATAAGTAATGACTCGCTTAGAATACTAAATATGTATAAAAGTAGCGGTATATGAATATTAAACACGGGTAATCATCAATTCAATCGATTTAAGTGATGTTAATAATATTAGTATTATTAGATGTTAATTATATTATTATTAATATTATCATTATTCACATTTGACAATAGTTCACGAAACTGTCAAATTTTTATTATTTTTACTTCTTAAAAGAAAGGCAAACATTCCCTGGTAAGAATAACCTGACGATATTTGAAAAACTCCTACAAACTTCATAATAAGCGGAAAATATTGCTTGTGCAATGATGAAGGACTTAGCCATCAGAGAAATTGAACCCACGACGCCCGAATGAGAATCAGACGTGTTTGTCCGCAGCTACTAACCAGTCGATTGATACTCTTGGCTATATCCATCTACTACTGTTTTAGTTTTTTTTAGTGAATACCGCACCGAGTCCCAACTGCTCCCAACCGTCTAGAGCCAGTGCGACTATGTCATCCCCAATTGTGAGACTGAAGGTAGTGGGGAAGGGAAGAGGAAGGTTGGGAATTACGACCAATTACCACTCTTTAGAGACACGTAGTTGTATATTGCTCTACTTAACTGTTTTTTTTTTGCTAAATTCGGAATTAAATCCCATACAATACATCGTATATACATAATACAACGCATTACCCAATGAATGAAAACTCCCAGTTGCGAACAAAAAATATTGGCAAAAGCACTTAAAATATATTTTCTCAACAACTCTTTAAATTAGTGATATATTCTTTCTGTAAAGCCTGTGTTTGTGTGAATATATTTTTTTTATGTATAATCAATCTCTACATGAGTCTTTTTTAATGTATTTACATCTATCAAACTTTTGGTTGTTAATCTGGGCGCTGATTTTTCCCTTCAATCTTAAATTAACAGGACTGTGAGCACAGGGTTCTTTCAATTAAGACAAATAAAATCAGTGCGAAGAAACCTACCAACAGAGGCAACCAAATTACTTGTCGTTTCGCGTTTAGATTACTGCAACGGAATATACGCTAGTCTTCCTAAATATCAAACTACAACTAGTCTTCAACGCCGCGGCAAGACTTATCACCGGCGTATCGAAATATTCCCATATCTCAGATCACCTCAAAAATCTTCACTGGCTTAAATGTCCCGAAAGAATCCAGTTTAAGCTTTGCTGTATGGTAGTCAAAACAAACTAAAACAGTAGTGGATGGATATAGCCAAGAGTATCAATCGACTGGTTAGTAGCTGCGGACAAACACGTCTGATTCTCATTCGGGCGTCGTGGGTTCAATTTCTCTGATGGCTAAGTCCTTCATCATTGCACAAGGAACTTAAGAAGTGGTTTCCGTTTTAAAAGTATACACTATAAGCATTTCTCCATTTCTCGAACGCCCGTTCTCATATATAACGGGATTATCTTATTCCTGCGAGGCAGTTAATTAACCTAGTTAGTCTTCCCAGGAGCATCACCAAAGGTAAGTTAGTTCTGCACCTGGGAAGAAACAGAAGCCTGTGTTGGCGGCCTTGCGTGAAATTATTAGAGACATAAAATCCAATTTCCGCCAGGATGTCAAGTATTAATAATACACCGTATGATAAGCAATAGTAAATGAATGGATTTATAAATACCCTGGCACTAACCCTAGCCACGCCCGAGTCAGGTAAAAATCATCAATACTGTCTACAGAAGTACTCCCCCCTGTATATTAATGCTCTGAGGTGCTAATACTTCAATTGAAGTCGACTACAAGCACTACAAAAAACTACTTTATTTTGCGGCAGTTTGCACTTCAATTGTAGTTCGACTTAATAAGTAATTCACTTCACGGCAGTTCACACATCAAGTGTAGTTCGACTACAAACAACTACTTTACTAGCGACAGTTCACACTTTACAGTACCGATGTGCGAACGTTTTGTAGTGTAAGTCAGAAACGAAGAACCGGCTCTAGTTCTTTTCGTTTTCAGAACATCGCTAGCAATTCCCTCCTCTAAAGAAAAAAATCGGAACCGGTTGCAGTTCTCATGGATTGAAGTGTTCACCGTGAAAGGTTCATTTTAAAGAACTTGCAGTTCTTCGTGAAGCATTCACAAAACCTTGGAAATTTTACTTTCTCGCATCAAATTTAATAATCACACGAACTGCGTACGTGCAGGTCTTGTGATAAAATTAAACTAGCACATATGAAAACACGCTGCCTATTTTTGCACAGTCTGCATTAAGCCATTTCCTCAAACCATGCAGTTTTTTTCGTGACAATTTTATAATGGATGTGCGATAAACAATTGTACGTGATGATTAAACAATATTCCTGCTATCTAGATATGTGTAGAGGGGAGAATAATAGTATATAAAGGGTAATTTGGTGATTCCTTAATCAAACAGTAGTGAACCACCACCCTGGTACGTCGTATCACTTCTAGTTAAAATGTATATTTTCAAGTGTATCCTTGTTGTTCTTGTGCTTACAGTGAGTATTCAGTGCAGTCTTTATTGTTTATATTTATCAACATCATCATCTTCTTCCTCTTATATTATTCGGGTCATGGACCCGTCGCTTCGATAAAGCCCTTTTTATATAGTGAATACCGCATAAGAGTCCCAACTGCTCCCAACCGTCTAGAGCCAGTGAGACTATAGTATCCCCAATTGGGTATTGGGTTGGTAAGAAGGGTAAGGAGGGTAAGGAGGGTAAGGAGGGTAAGGAGGAGGAGGGGAGGGGAAGGAGGGTAAGGAGAGTAAGGAGGGTAAGGAGGGTAAGGGAGGGGTAAGGGGTAAGGAGGGTAAGGAGGGTAAGGAGGGTAAGGAGGGTAAGGAGGGTAAGGAGGGCGGAGGGTAAGGAGGGTAAGGAGGGTAAGGAGGGGCGGAGGGTAAGAAGGAGGGTAAGGAGGGTAAGGAGGTAAGGAGGGTAAGGAAGGGTAAGGAGGGTAAGGGAGGGTAAGGAGGGTAAGGAGGGTAAGGAGGGTAAGGAGGGTAAGGAGGGTGGGCGGAGGGTAAGGAGGGTAAGGAGGGTAAGGAGGGTAAGGAGGGTAAGGAGGGTAAGGAGGGTAAGGAGGGTAAGGAGGGTAAGGAGGGTAAGGAGGTTAGGAGGGTAAGGAGGGTAAGGAGGGTAAGGAGGGTAAGGAGGGTAAGGAGGTAAGGGAGGGTAAGGAGGGTAAGGAGGGTAAGGAGGGTAAGGGAGGGTAAGGAGGGTAAGGAGGGTAAGGAGGGTAAGGAGGGTAAGGAGGGTAAGGAGGGTAAGGAAGGTAAGGGAGGGTAAGGAGGGGAGGTAAGGGGAGGGTAAGGAGGGAGGGTAAGGAGGGTAAGGAGGGTAAGGAGGGTAAGGAGGGTAAGGAGGGTAAGGAGGGTAAGAGGAGGGTGGGAGGGTAAGGAGGGTAAGGAGGGTAAGGAGGGTAAGGAGGGTAAGGAGGGTAAGGAGGTGGGCGAGGGTAAGGAGGGTAAGGGAGGGTAAGGAGGGTAAAGGAGGGTAAGGAGGGTAAGGAGGGGAGGGTAAGGAGGGTAAGGAGGGTAAGGAGGGTAAGGAGGGTAAGGAGGGTAAGGAGGGTAAGGAGGGTAAGGAGGGTATGCAGATGGGGAAGAGGAAGGTTGTGAAGTACTGGGATATTCACATCTGGTCATCAAACCCGGCTGAATCCATTTCAAGCAACGTTTTAATTCTGAAGGTAGTCTCTCACCAGGGCGATACTCAAAGTATCTGCCACTCTGGAGCGTGTCGCAAATATACTTTATTTATTTTATTTTACATGAATTAAATGTGTTGTGACACATATTAAATAAAGTAAAGTTTTTGCGTACCCCGGGTGTGAACCTGCGACCTCTTACCACTCGACCACGGAAGTTGTCCTTGTTCTATTACATCGCTACTTCAGCGGTCTCCGTTATATCATTTAACATTTGGTCTGTGTGTTAATTTCAGGCGATCTTCAGCGATCAAGCTGTAGGCACAAATGATAATGTCAACAACCCCCCAGAAGCGGCGGTCGAACCCATCCCCCCGGCGGTCCAATCCATCTCCGACGCCTTATTGGAAGGAGTAGATCTAGCCTTCAACGTGAACTTCAACGTCCCTGCTAAGGTGAAACAAACTCCGCAGACCAAGGCAAACCCAAAACCCAAGATAAACCCGAAACCTCAAGCCAAAGTCAGTTACGTCCCAAGCAGGCCACGAGCTCGGGGCCGCGGAGGAAGACGTCACTAGGCACCGCCTTCACCAGAGTGGGGCATTCGTCCGTACCCGCCGTGTGCTGCGCTGTTCGAACTCGGCTTGCACGAGCTTATATAGTATGACTTTCTACTGAGTTACTGAATCTGATCCGTTTTTGCAAAATAACTCAATGTTTTCTTTTTAATCATCTTTTTCTCCTTTAACGGATTCAATTACGAATTCCCAATAGACTAACCAGATCTGACCTAATTCTTGGCCTCCCTCGATGCAATACTAATTCAAATCAAAATTCCTTCGTCCATCGGGCCTCACACACTACTCACAATTTGACATTTCTCTGCATCTCACTCCCTAAAGTTACACCTAAGATCTCTCGAGCCTTATTAACTTCAGATACCTACTCAACCAATCTTTTAACTTTAACTTTTTTTCTTTATATATACATATATATATATATATATATATATATATATATATATATATATATATATATATATATATATATTTAAAAAAAATACTTCTTGTAGTAGTATGAAATCACACATATTATACATACTTATTTCATCTAGATCGATCCCCCCTCATGCCCTTCCTTTTCCTCGACCCTTTTAATCATGCTGTTATGATTTTTTTAAATTTATGCTTCTTTTTTTGTATAACTCTTTTTTTTATTGATTTGTATTTCTTTTAAAAAAAATTTAAAATTTCTTGATTGATTTTTTTAAATTAGATTCACTTACTTATATATAAATACCCAAGTGGAAACCTATAAATGGTTAAATTCATACTACCCATATAATATTCTACCTAATTTATATGTAAACTGTTGGTCTCCGTCAATAATGTAAATTAGGTTCAACCAAAAATAATTAGAACACATTATGCTATCGTCGTTTTTTGATTGTACGTCTCTACTTCTGTTATATTTAATAAATTGTAATACGAGTATTCAACTCTACTGAGCTCTTTTATTTGTAATATTTCCAATAAATTACCAATTCTTTATCGAAAAAACTGCATGGTTTGAGAAAGTGAAAATATTGTTATCTGGGGATTCAATATGCTGACATTTAATCATGCTGTTAATGAAATTACGCGCTTTTGTACCTACGTATGGAAACACATACTCTTAATACGCTCTGTGTACGTTCGCGACATTTGGTCAAACTCCACTATTAGTTTCACTATAACCTGGAAACAAATACATTATTGGTGAGAAAAGAAACAATAAAATACTCACAAAAGAAATTCTAACAACACAAACATCTGTGGAAAAATATTGAATCTTTTATTCAATATATGTCAGATTTCAACATTCCTTGCTAATTATTAGATCCAAAGTGGTTTGTGTCCTTTCAGCTGATAATTTCGACATGTATTACTGCCTTCTATGAAAATCTTCTTTCTACTATCTACTGTAAGGTATAAGTTAAGCTTTTAGGATTCTAAGAACCACTGTTTTAAATAAAAACGTTAAAGTGTGTGTCGAACCACACATGAAGTGTTTATGCTATTAAGTCATTATATCAGAAATTTATCATTTGAGAGTAAAGGTTACTCAGAGTATAGTTTAAAAGCAACTGCACCGTTCTCCAGCGATAACCATTAATAATTCTACTTCGGCAGCGAGAGTTTGCGCTGCACGGAGTTCGTATTTTGTTAATTATTTTAAAGTGACCTGACGGTAGCAAAATAATCAAATAATTGATTGTTAAGTGACAATAAAGACGAGTGTGTTTTTGGTACTGGCAATTACGGTAATTGTCCAGCTTTGCACAATAAACTGCCAGTGTGGCCAGAAGGGAGGAAACACCCCCTATTCAGGACAGTCCGGGGGGTACGGGAGAGAGAAGGGTCCCTTCGGGTTGAACTACCCTTATCTTAATGGTTGCGGGTCACACTCCGAGAACAGGCCACGGCAAACCGGGGGGTATAATCAGAGGAATCACCATCCTGGCTTGCCCGAACCAAAGCATGAAGGCGGCTGCGGTGGAAACCTTCCGGGCAGCACCATTCCCGTGACTCCCAGTCCACCCGACTGTTTCGACCAGCGCATTCCTGATCCGGAACCCTCCAAGGAAGAGTTAGAACCCAGGTTCGTCGCATTGGACGGGATTTTTGCGAATGCAGACCAGCCCCTAAAAAAGCCAAAAAGAATAGTTCAAAATATTCCGGAGAAAGTCATTTATGAAACTGATTGGCGAAAGTATTTATCCGGTATTATTCCGTAAAATAAAAGATCACATTTTTTAATTCTTGCTACTATGTACTGTCTATGTTTTTTGAATGGAAATATCTAAACACATTATATATTTATATATATATGTATATATATATATATATATATATATATATATATATATATATATATATATATATATATATATATGAGTTATTAAAACTCACTCTGGGGCAAGGGAAATTTACATTACATTAGTTACTACTATTATACACAACACAGAGTAATCAAACTAATATATTTACATAAAAACAACACAGTATATAAAATGGGGTAATTATTATGGGGTATTACTTTTCAAATAAACAGCATGTTACTATAAATAAGTTGTACCCGGCAGACGCTCACAGACGAGACCGGAAGAAGTCGAATACTTCACGATAAGTGTTTTTACTGAATTAGCAGACCTGGGTCTCCCAATACAGTAAACTCACGAGGTCGTAAGGAGGAACTGTGCGTTGGCAGAATGAGGCTTACGCGTACCAGAGGTGTGCGCGAGGTTTATCGCTGCCGGCAACCAGACCTGCCGAAAAGCTTTCGCAAAAATTGCCTTTCTCAAGGCAACACTAACCCTCCAATTTCGAGTTTTTCAGATTCTCGACCAGTCAGTTGCTACGGCCCTCCCCACGGCCCCCCCATCCCCTCCAACTTATTACCCTTCCCGGAGCCATGAACTCAAAAAAAGTTTCTGGCTATACCAAAAGGAGGAAAGCGTATATCACGCTTACCACTAACTCCAAAACCGCCACACCCATTACATCCATCATTGACCTCCCGAAGGGAGCCACAGGGATAAAATACTTCCCAAGTACCTCTAAGCACGAGTTCACGTACGATGATTCAACCTCCCCGCCAGCCGGACGCAGCTCGTCCGCTTCGGTGCCCATGGAGGCAGAGTGGCAGAGAACTGCGGCGCCGAAGCGACCGCATTCCCCACCCCAACCGACCTTCAAGCTTGTTCAAGGGAACAAGTTTGAATGCCTTCCGGAAGTAGGGGACGACACCTCGGTCGCACCTCCTCCATCCAAACGTCCTGCCCCAAGACCATGCTCGACCCGCAGACCCCCCAAGAACTCTGCGGTGGTTAAAACAGGCAGAAGAAGCACCAGGGTGCCGCCTGTGGTCATGACCATCAATGGCTTGACCCACAACCAGCTCACGACCGAGATCAAACGCCATATCGGCACCGCCCCCTTCAACCTCCGGGATACAAACTGGGGGAGGCTCCATCAGCGTAATGGTGAGCTCGGTGGAGGCACACCGCGCACTTACAACCGCGCTCAGAGGTGAGAAAAAGCCCTTCCACACCTACACCACAGAGGCCGAAAAGGTCAAGAAAAACCGTCATCAGGGGTTGCCGAAGATGCCCACTGCGGCCATACCGAAGACCTCGAGGCCCAAGGCTTCTTGCCGACGTCGTGGTCGAGATGACCACGCCCGGCACCGAGTATCCCCTTTACCTCGTCCACTTCAGCCAGAAGACCAACATGGGCCACTTGAAGGCAACAGTCAGGTACCTTTGTTACTGCAAGGTATCCATGACAAAGTACCGCAGCAACCACCCGCTGCACGGTACCCAGTGCCACCGGTGCCAGAACTTTGGTCACGGCTCCAGGAACTGCGCCCACGTCGCTCGCTGCGTCAAGTGCGAGGGAGCCCACGCCACGGCCGATTGCTCCAAGACTGACCGCGAACTACCCGCCAGCGTTGCACTGAGGCGCTCTCACCCCGCTAACTACAGCGCATGCCCCAAAAGGGTAGCGTACGTGGCTGCCCTTCAGCACAGAGCGAGGCCCAACAGCGCCCCACAACGCAGGGCGCCAGAGGCACGTGAGCCAGCCCCGACAGCCAGAGTAGACGGCAGGTCTTGGGCAAACGTTGCCAGTGGCGGCCCGCCAAGCCCCCCCTCACGACCGGAGCAGCGACGAGCACCACAGCCTGAAAGTCGAGAGCAGGGACCCTCGAAAGCCTCCGATGACGAGGACATTATGTCTCTCCCTCTGGGCCTTATTAAAGTCCGATGGAGACTCGCCGCCTGCACATCCAAAGCAGAAAAACTGGTTATCCTCATGGAACTCCTGACCGACACTATCCAAGGACAGTGCAGCATCGGACAATCTACCACGAGGACCACCAGAGCGAAGCGGAGGAAATGGTGGCCGACCCATTCCAAACCAAACCAAATCCTATTCCAAACCACTCCACGCCACTGTATCCCATTCCAGCAAGACCTCAGAAATGGAAAAGGATGCAGCCCAAGGTTGAAAAAAACAAAATATTTAACTTCAGTCAAGTAATTTTCTCCCAACAGTAATAAGTTCAGAACTTTTGTATTTTCTTTTTTATCTTTCCTTGCTTAGGTTTTTTAATCCAGTAAAGATCTTTTCCCTAAGAAAACACTAATGTAAACTTAAATTCAGTCAAGTAAATGAAACCATCAGATGTTGATAGTAATAAGGCCAAAAGGGCCGTAGTACTAGTTAGTTAGATATTATGAGGGGTATTTGTATAAGCCCCAGCTAGTTAGCAGAGGATTACGAAAGAATCCATAAAATCAAAAAAAAAAAAAAATGTATATATATTGCCCAACTAAATTTCAATGTTTTCAATTATTTCATTGATGTACACACCTGAGAAGGGGTAGAACAGAAGCATGCACAAGCAATTAATAGAAGAGTTTTATGAAATATATTTTTAATGAAAAACACTTATATTAATAAAATAATAAGCAGTGAAAATATGTGAAGCTAGTCAAAATTAATTTAATTAATTGAAGAAAATATGTGTGGTTACAGACAGTAAAATTCAATAGCCTCGACGTGTATTTTTCAATGTAAAAATAATGCACGATCTTTTCCTGGCGATATTGTTTACCTTGTAAAATGATCTACGAAACCAAATCTAAACGTTTTAATTTTTTTATCTCTAAAAGATTGTTGCAGAAGGATGCGGGGTTAGTTGCTACAAATATATTTTTTAAAGAATTCGAATTTTTGAAAATAAAAGATTATTTTAGTACAGTACGTAGTACGGAAAGTACTGCCTTGTACTAGGAACATGAATTAAATTCAAGTTTAATAGTATTGTTATTAATAAAAATATAGCATGTAACCTAATAAACCGTTGAGTTATGTTAATTTATTTCGCGTATCAAAACGTGTGGGCGGAGTCAACGAAGACGCGAGACACGAAGAACATTCCAACAATACTTTAATGCGGTGTGATAATATGGGAGATTTTGTTGTCTCTTTCTTTTTCATGGTGTACGACGTTAAGACCCGGAGAAAGTGATTTATCCCAAGTTTGCATGGGTTGGGTAAAAATAATTAGCTCTTTCTCCATATATTGTTACTTCAAGGTAGGTAATTTGTAGCAACTTGAGATGGACCGGTTAGTAGCTGAGTGGACAAACGCTTCAGATTCTCACCCGGGCGTCGTGGGTTTGATTCCTATGCTGGCTAAGTCCTCAAGCATTGCACAAGCAACATCTTCCGTTTATTATGATCTCAACCGCCTGGAGCCAGTGTGACTATGAACCTCTAATTGGGGTATGTTATGAAGCGGACGGTAGTGAGGAAGGGAAGGAGGTGGGGAAGTTAAATGTTCGGAAGTACCTGGATATTCAACTCCCGAAGGGTCATGAAGAAATAAATTGATCTGCAATTTAAGCAAACATAAATCGGTAGAGACAAAAGTTAGCTATATCATACATATTACTTCGCATTGCCATCGCTGTTATTTTCAAAAGTCATAAAAGTATTACGTACATTTTGATATCTTACGAAAATACTTTTGCAAAAATGTCAAGGTCTCAGATCATTAATTTATTTATTTAACAAGATCTTATAAAAACCGTTGTTTACCAAATACATTACAAGGTGAATGATATAAAATATTGCAGATACATGCATAGTGTAAAAAAAGAAATTAAACATTTATGTACATCTCACATATAGACAAGGTAATTAATATACAGGAGAGAGCGCTTCTGTAACCAGTATTGATGATTTTTGCCTGACTCGGCTAGACTTGAGCGTGGCTAGGACTAGGGCTAAGTTATTTATACATCCATTCATAGCACATATCGAAAAAATGTTTTTGTTTATTTGTATGACCACTTTATCACGGTATTTTTATTTTTATTGTTCTCTGTTGCAACTTATCCAGTTCAACATTCCTTGTCGTAGACTCATAACGATGAATTACTATTCCTCAATCATCACAATACTAATTATGGGTATAATTCTCCAATGCCCAGAATGTCAAGACTTGTTTACTCATGCCATGGTCTTGAAATTTTTGGTAGCAGTCTAAATGATTTTTGTCTTTCTTTACGACTCTACCAAAACTTTGACTAGACCATGGCTTGAATGTTCTCTCTTATGTTTATGTTGTCCTATTTTTGTTATCGCTTCATTTATTATTATGTGTGTGCTATTCCTTCTCTGTTGCTCTTTTTTCCATTTCGTGTTTTTTTTATTATCACTCGGTATTTATTTATAAATAAATAAATACCGAGTGGCGGTGCTATATTATGTCAGAACTTGTCTTGTCTCTCTCTCTCACGGTTTGCGACGTAAAAACCTGTAGAAAGTGATTTATCGCAAGTTCGTATAGGTTGGGTAAAAATATTTAGCTCTCTCTCCGTATATGCTTGCTCCGAGGTTAGGGCGGGCCGCGCAGAACTGGCAATCGACGCATGGCATCGCCGCAATCAAATTTCGGATCGACGTTAAAATTGAAAGAATGGCAAAGTTATGCCCGCCCGTCACGAGACGATGACAGCGGCGGTAAAGCAGGGCTTATCATCGCCTCGCGCAGTGCTTAACCTCTGGTCCGCCGAGGCAGCGGGCTTAATTATTGTCGCATGGGGATATGCGCGTGGGCGCTGCGCCGGTATTACCCGCCCGGTGCGCCGATCCTTTTTTTATGGTTTCCTTTGGACAAATCGCATTTCATTTTATACGCGTCGGAAATTCATGTTCTCCAATAAATATACACAATGAGCAGTCAATGGACGGCCGCCATGGTCGAGTGGTAAGACGCTCGACTACGAATCCAAAGGTCGCGGGATTAAATCCGGCGTGCACCAATTATGTTTATTTAATTAATCTGTGTCACAACATATTTAATTCAAATAAAAAAATATGTTTGCGGCACGTTTCGGAGTGGTGAAAGACCACCATTCAGAATCGAAATGTTGCTTGAAATGGCTTTAGCCGTGTTTAGTGACCAGATCTGCATAGCCGCGTACCTCTTAACCTTCCTTTTTCCCATCACCTTCCCTTTCCCACTTGTTTCAGCCTCACAAAATACCCCAAATTTGGAGTGCCATAGTCTCACTGGTTCTAGACAATATAGAGTAGTTGAGACTTATTCACTATAATTTTTTTTAAAAGGTTAACTAAAATCCATGGTTTTGACGGCCTCCGTGGTCGAGTGGTAAGACGCTCGACTAAGAATCGAAAGGTCACGGGTTCAAACCCAGCGTGCGCAAATAAATTGTGTTTAATTAACATGTGGCATGACACATAAAATTCCTATAAAATATTATGTAGTACATTTGTGGCACGTTCCAGAGTGTTAGATACTCTAAGTATCGCCCTGGTGAAAGACCACCATTCAGAATCAAAACGTTGCTTAGTGACCAGATCTGAATAGACAGGTACTTTCTAACCTTCCTCTTCTCCTTCCACTCCCCACTACCTTTAACCTCACAACATTCCCAATTGGGGTTATCATAGTATCACTGTCTCTGGACGGTTGCGAGCAGATGGGACTCTTGTGCGGTATTAAGATTTTTTTAAAAATAAATGCTAGGTATCTCCTTGCGTGATTGAATGACGATCGAGTGAATAAATAGTAAAATCTTGATACGAGTTGCTTCAAGCTACATTTAACATGGTCACAATTTAATGATAAGCACCATTTTGTTTTATTGGCAATTGTACGGTCACCGTTGTACGCCGATTATCGGTTCGTTTCAGCTTTTGAACAATGTCATTAGTGGACTTTAAAACGATAAACTTTACTACCTGATGGAAGATTCTAATTTTGGATGTGGAGAGATTATTGAAATGAAAGGAAAAATCACCAAGTGGAAACCTATAAATGGTCATACTCGTACTACTCATGTAATATTTTACCTAATTTAAATGTCAACTTTTCTTCTTATAAGTATCCCAAATAAAAATAAAATGAGATACCATTCACTCACCGATAAAGTTGAAGTTATAAGTTTTTGAAATCTTCTTAAACAATTGTACTATTGAGAAACATTACAAATAATTCGACACTCGTCACACACCAACATTAAACCAGCCGTCAATTCCGTCATACACCAGCACGAAATCAAATACACTTATCGCCATCTACTCACACAACTAAATTTGAAATTAACTCCTTACAATACATTGCATATACACAATACAACTCATTACCTAATGAATTAAAACTCCCAGTTACAAACAAAAAAATATTGGCAAAACACTTAAAGGATATTTTCTCAACAACTTTATGAATCAGATATATATATCCTTTCTGTAAAACCTTTATGTGTGTGAATATCTTTCAATGTATAATTATTTTTTACTCTTATGAGACTCTTTTAAATTAATTTATCCGTTTGTTCGCTTAACTTTTGTACTCGCTTTACATTTGTACGCCTTTGTAAAAATATAATTCCTTTTTGTTTTATTATTCTATCCTTTCCGGAATGAGCTTTTTATATTATATTAAATGTATAGGTTTATGTACAAGGTATATTTTAATTTTAAAAATATCGACTATAGTCTCAACTGCTCCTAACCGTCTAGAGCCAGTGAAACTATGGCACCCCAATCAGGGTATGTTGTGAGGCTGGAGGTAGAGGATAGGGGAAGGAGAAGGTTGACGACTACCTGAATGTTCAGATCTGGTCACCAAACACGGCTAAAGCCATTTCAAGCAACATTTCGATTCTGAATGGTCGTCTTTCACCAGGGCGATACTTAGAGTACGTACCACTCTGGAACGTGCTGCAAATATAGCATAAATTATTTTATATAAATTAAGCCTTATGTGAGTGAACAAAATTATACCTTTTAATAAAACAGATAAACTTGGTTTATAACCACTTTATTATTCAATATTATGTCTACCGGTTTCGAAAGTACCCTTACATCATCAGGGCAATTTTAAAATTGTCATAATTTATCAATTTTAATATTGTCCTGGTGATGGAAGGGTACTTCCGAAACCGGTAGACATAATATTGAATTATAAAGTGGTTATAAACAAAGTTCATCTGTTTTATTTATAAATATGGCAAGCCACAAAGTAATTGCTTTTTACGAATATAAAATTACACCTTTTTTAAATTTGAGATGAAGGTTTCTTTTACAGTATGTCATTTGCTAAAGTTTGCTGGACCACTTTTATGACGTAATACATTTCGACTCAGTTCAATACTTGGGGAAGTGGATAGGAATTTTACTCAGTACCATCTTTTCTGGGGTTTTTTAATTAAATAAGTGATTAAAGTAGTATTAAAGATACATGTAATAAACATTGACCACAATAGTACATCACATTTATCATTTTAAATAAGATAAAATGATTAATAAATACGGACAAGCTTAAAAAAATCATTAAAACATGAGGGTACCCGGGTACTCTTTCAGTCTTCAGAAGTTATAAATTATACTTATTCGTTTTCCGCTAACATACCACCCTCCACATATCTAACGGTTATGTTCAATTGTTCATTTTCACTATTGTGGAGAAGTCAGGAAGTTTCAGCCGGTTAGTCAGTTTTTGGTGATTTTTACCGGACTCGGCGGACCTGGGCGTGGCTAAGACTAAGGCTAGGGTATTTATACATCCATTCATAGAACATATCGACATAATGTTTTTGTTTATTCGTATATCCACTTTTTCACAGTATTGTCATTAACAAAAATATAGCACATAATCTAAAAAACCGTTTGGTTGTATCAAGTTTAGTGGCATAATAAAAAATGTAGGCGGAGTCCCGCGGTGACCCAGGAGCCCAAGATCATCGCGACAGTACATAGCAACGATGTATTATATTTGTTGTCTCTTTCTTTCTCATAAAAACCCGGAGAAAGTGATTTATCGCAAGTTTGTATAGGTTGGGTAAAAATAATTAGCTCTCTGTCCATACATTGCTTCTCCAAGGGTTACATTGAGACGGAAGGTCTTATGTATCAGTTTTGTTTCAAACCGTTAGTGAGATAATCTTTTCCGTGATATTTACAATGAATATTACATACAAATGTCAAGTAATTACACAAAAAACCTTCATTCTCAAGCATGGCAATATTCTAGGTACTGCTTACGTAATTATTGAGCACATAGCAACATCTAAGTACATGAAATAAATTGTGGCTAAGCGATAATTATAATTAAATTCCACCATTGGTATCCGATTACAAATATTTACCACCGTGATACGAACATATGTCTATTGGGATTACTCATTATCACAGCCAAGGAGAAGGTTATGCTATTTCTTTGTTACGAAGTACTAAGTACTCCCTACCTACCTTTGAAAAGGCAAATAATAATGTGATTTCAAAATTTATTCGGTAGATATTGAGGTTTATTAAAAAAGACATTCGTTCTTTTTTTTTCCACGAATGCTCATATATTTATATGAACGTTAATTTTTATTTTCGTTGGTGAAAGACCACCATTCAGAATTGATACGTCGCTTGAAATGGCATTAGTCGTGTTTGGTGACCAGATCTGAATAGCCAGGTACTTCCCAACTTTCCTCTTTTCTACCTCCTTCCCCTCTCCACTACCTTCAGCTTCATAACATACCCCGATCGGGGATGCCATAGCCTCACTGGCTCTAGACGGTTGGGAGCAGTTGGGACTCTGCACAGTAAAAAAAGAAAAAATACCACAATCAATCCTTTGGGAGTTCCGAACGACTATAGGAAACGTTCCACGTCCACTATTGACTGCTGAACCCTTAAGATTATTTTGCTTAAAGGTGGGGTGTTAGTACAGTCCAGACATCTACGTGTAGGCCTCCCAACGCAGACTGAGGTATAACAAAAACTCGTATTTGGTCATCTTTAATTTTCGCTACTTGTCTTGACCTGAAGAGATATCTCACTTCAACAAATCTTGTTCTTGATGGCTTTTTGAACAATGGGTGTGGCGCATTTGTAAGGCTTCAAAGAAGATGCCTCTCAGTATATCATTGACTAATATGCCTTTTCTCTGCGAAGACAGTCCGAGTTAAGTCAGTTGATAACTATTACATACATCATGCCAAGTCGTTGCCTCGGTGCTAAAGATTGTGACCCCTCCTCTAATTACTCTGAAAAATCAGGCACCTTCACTCTTCACGGCCCAGTACTGCATAGATAGTGGTAGATACCGAAGTTCTGGGCGCATTGGTGATCTTCCTTATTTGCTTCCTATCTTGCCAGTGACTATGGGCTCAACGCATCTCCAGTTTTGCGAGCAAGTATCTTGAGATACATTGTAGGCCAACCTTGAAGTAAGAATATAAATGGAGAGGCACATTTGCGAAAAAGTGTAGTCAGTATTGTTGACTTTATACTGGCTCGATAGAAAGAGACAAAGATATCTCAAAGGAAGTTGGATAGCCCACATGGAATACGGACCTTTTTAATAAACATATTTGAACACATTAAACAAAACAATATCAATACACCATTAAAATGATTTATAAAGTCAAAATATCACACAAACACTAATAACAGAAGGTTTTCCTACAAATTGTGAAAGCTTTTTTTTATTTTATGTTTTTGTATAATTAAAAATGTGAAAATTCTAAAGTTCGATCAAAAATACTTTTTAAATGTTGAAATATCTCTGAAAAGTGATGTTTTATAATCTTTGTTTGTCCTTATTTGAACCTATCACATATAATGTTTGATTTATTAGTATAACCAATGCAAGTATTTAAATCAACACAAATATAGGAAATAACCTCAAAATCCATTGACGTAAGTTATACGACTCGATGTTGTGAAGTTAGCGCGGACGGAGAACATTCTAACATTCTTCGAAGTGCTGCAATATTATATGAAAACTTTTCTTGTCTCTTTCTCTCTCATGGTATACGACGTAAAGACCAGGAGAAAGTGATTTATCGCAAATTTGTATTGGTTTGGTAAAATTTTTAAGCGCTCCCTCCATGGAATAGTTGATTGAGTATGAATGCCCAGCTCTTTAAGAATGACTAGATTGGTGCAAGTTATGCATTGAAATAAAAATTCAGCACTGTTTCAACAACAATCACTGTCGGAGGCCGAGTGCTGAGGCTCAGAGACAAGCGGGCGAGAGAGCGATAAATCTTCCGGCCTCTTTGGACCCCATGCATGGGAGGAATCGGAGGGTGGCGGGGTTGGCGAGCATCGTTAATTTCGGCAATCTGTTGATCGAACGTCATCGAAAGGACCGAACATGTCACGAGGACCCGAGCATGAGCAGATTGATAAAATCAGAGAAATGTTGCTTAACGAATCTTTGTACCGATAATCTTGGCACGGCAAATTGATTTTTATCGGCATATCGTCGCTGGAAGGGCAAAAGGGCTTAAGCGAAACTATGGTAGAAAATTAGTTAAATATGCAGTTTTGATTGGTTCTCTTTTCTGCATCGAAGACTCTGACTCTCGTTTGATTCTGAAGACTTTTGTGGCCCTTCAGACATCTATTTTGTATTTACCATTTGGGAGAAGGCTTAACTCAAGCGACACAGCTTTGTGTAAAGCCTTGTGAATGAGAGCATTGAGTTACCTGAGTTCACTTTTTTTTTAAATTCAACCAGGTACTGAAAACATTAAAGTCCTCCGGTGTAAACTTCCTAAAATGGCGCTTCAGCCCTTTTGCCTTTCCAGCAACGATATAAGATTTCTCTTATTTTTAAAGATGGCAAAAATAGTTGTACGCGAAGAATTTAACGGAGTTATTCTGCCGCCAAGGATTCGTGGAAATTAATTTCGTTCGAAGATGTGGTAAATATAATTGAGAATAAATGCCGCGACCCTCGCTCAATCTACTCACCGATCTTACCGGCGACAACTTCGGCGCGATGAGGACCTCGCGCTCTTTGACTTGTTGAATTCTTTTGGGAAGGTATCAAATTTCTTCGAGCACCAATGTTCTCTTTTAAATCGTACAAAACGCCTTTTTGTTTTTAAGTGAATACCCCACAAGAGTCCCAACTGCTCCCGACCGTCTAGAGCCAGCGAGACTATCGCTATCCCTGATTGGGGTATGTTATGAGGCTGGAGGTAAGGGGGACGGGAAGGAGATGGTGAAGAGGAAGGTTAAGAAGTACCTGGCTATTCAGATCTAGTAAAAAAACACTGCTAAAGCCATTTCGAGCAACGTTTCGATTCTGAGTGGTGGTCGTTCATCAGGGCGATACGAGTATCTACCACTCTGGAACGTGGGGCAAATACACTTTATATTAATTAAATGTGAAATTGCGCAAATTTATTGAACTAAAATAACTCGCGCACGCTCGGATTTGAGCCCGGCATTTCTGGATTCGTAGTCCAGCGTCTTAACCACTGGACCCCTTATCGAAGGTTTTTATTTATTTTTTATTTATTTATTTATTTTTGAACAGAATTATCTTTTTTTACTTAATACTATCAGTAGGTATAATATAAATTGAATAAATGTACAATGTCTAGTTTCTAGTTAATAATAATTAACTCCCTAATTGCGTTTATTAGAAAAAACATAAAAAAGGTGATATGACAACTCTGATTTAAGAACTGGTTTTAATGGTATATTTGACACTTTTTTAATTTTTTTTTTTAAATTTTTATCTGAAATGTTGGCAGGTTAGTAGTACATTCCTTAAAGTTTATTCATGCATACCTACATAAAAATACCTAAGAGTGAAAAACATATGATATTGTATAATGTCACGTAATTACACTAGACCCAAACAACAAACATTTAGGATTGTGAGTACTGGTACATATGTATAAAATTTTAACGGTGATTTCCTTGTTTAACATCACTGATAAACAGTCCTTTGAACAATTCATATAATAAGACTAGACCCAAACAACAAACAATTAGGATTTTGTGTATTGGTGCTAATGTATTCAATTTCAACAGTGATTTTCTTCAACGTCACTGAGAAACAGCCATTTTTGTAATTAGACTAGACCCAAATAACAAACACTTAGGATTGTGAGTATTGGTGCATATGTATCCAATTTCGACGGTGGTTTTCATGAAAAACGTCATTGAGAAACAGCCCTATTTTACGCTGCTCAAATTTAAATATTTTAAAGTGTTTTATTGTGTTTTTTATTTATTTCATGAAATATGAAACTTTAAGTCGAATAACAAGTTTGAAACATGTTGTATGCGAGCAGTGCATCTGTGTTCGAATCCACTCTGGCTGTGATACACATACATGCACTGCCTTATAACTTTTACACAAGGTGCTGCGGCCTAATTGAAAGTACCAAAGTACCAATAGAAAATTTAACTTAGTAATAACTAAAGCCTTACCGGCTTTGGTACGAAGTTTCTTATTATTAAAAGTCACGTTTCGTAACAAACGTTAAACGAGAGTTTGGATAGCTCAGAATAATAAAGAGGCAAGTGTAATAACTTCTGCCGATGATGAAGGGTTATTAAATAAACGATTTAAAGGAGGAAGTTTTGACTAGACTTGCTGTAAAATGTCGCTATAACCAAAACAAGAGGTCCTTAAAATATTAATTATTAAATTAATACAATTTTAAAACTGTTTTCCAATTTCTGTGTGCCTTTTGCAATACGCAAAGAGCGATATTTATTCATGTACTAGCGGACTATTGTCCGATTGCAAAAAAAAATTACATAACACGAAATTAATTATTAAAAAATAAAAAAAACGCCAATCAAAGAATAGCACATACGAGTACATAATATCTGAATGAAGCTATGACAAAATATCCATTAGAAAGAACATTCAAATAAAAGTCAAATCAAGGTTTTAGTAGAGTCGTAAAGAATGACAAAAATCATTTAGGCCCAGTTGTTTCGGAAAAATTCAAATGTAACGAACATCATTTTCTTTCTAAAACAACCCAATTCACGTCACATCTCATTCACTGAAAAGAAGTTCGTCACAATCAAATATTTTGAAGGATCCTTCAAGTTCTGTGAAACAACTGGCCCTTAGAGTGGTAGCAAAAATTCAAGACCACGGCTTGTGTTAACAATTATTGACCTTTTGGACAGTGGAAAATGATACCCATAATTAGTGATGATTGAGGAATAGCAATTTATTGTTTTTAAGTCAAACAAATTTTTTGTTTGTTTTTAAATCATCGCTTTTATTTTTTTGTTTCATTTACTGCTGTATCGTAAATATATTAGAAATTGATAAAAAGTGTACATTTTATGTACTTTATAATTAATACTTCCCTTTGAATATTAAAGATAGCAGCACTTTCGTTTGTAGCTAGCAAGTCAATGCTTCCATAGCGAATGTGTGCGACAGACGTTTTACGATATAAATACTATCAGATATTACATGCTAAACAATCACTGAAGAGGTAAGTTAGTAGAAGTGTGTTGTTGGCGTGTCCGTGTGCCCAAAGTATACTCAAGTATAACTTAATTTTGATGAAGTTGATCGAATCTTTTCAATTACAAAAAAAGAGAGATGGTTGATATCAGAATTCGGTGTACCTGCGGTTCCAGTTACCGGTGACAGGGGAGGAACCGGTTATTTATCCAGTTCTTTTTGGAACCGGTTATAGGAAAACAATTTTCACCACAAAAAAGTAATGGGGTGGGGGGGGTTTTGCTAGAAAAATTCTGAAAACAAAAAGAGCAGGAACTGGTTCCTCGCCAAAAAAAAATCATGGGGAGGGGGGTTGCTAGCAATTTTCAAAACGAAAAGAACTGTAACCAGTTCCTCACCAAGAACGATATAGGATATTTTTATTTGCGAAAATTAGGAGCCGGTGCGAATAATAACCGGTCCCTCGGAGAAATAATATCGACGGTTCCAGTGACCGGCTTGGAACCGGTTCCTTTTAACCGGGACAGGAATATCGACAACTCTACCAAAATGTATTTCTCGAAACATTTAATGTAATTAATCAGCGTGTCTGAGACCTAGGATTCGAAACGTCTTATGTGAATTGACGACAACCGTTTTAAATCGGCTTGCATCGAATTTCTATGGATTTTTTGTTCAGTGTAAATAACGCTCAAGCTGTGTTTGCGTTTCTCGAGTCTTTCCTTGAGAACAGAAATGACATCTAGAGATAATCGAAGGTGTGCATCTTTCAGCAAACATTGTTGAGGATCGTGTTGACAAATTAGGTAACAATGTAAGGATTGTGACAATGTGGTTAAATAATTATGTTATGTATAGAATTTTATTAGACGCGAATTTGTTATCCAAACAGTGGGTAGTTTAGCGCGTAGAATGCAAGTGCACCGCATATATGTGCTAAAACGAATGCTGCAGTATAATTCTGGCACCAACACTTTTATTGTTATTTTCTTTAATATATGCATCATTTAACATTTGCATCCCGGTGGCATCTCTAATATGATTTGGGAGAGAATTTTACAATTTGGCAGTATGGAACTTGTGGTTTTTCTGTCCGAAAGATGTGTTCAATCTAGGAATGTTGATTTTATTTAAGGTTTTTGTTCTTGTAGTGTGCGCGTGTTGGTCAGTAAGATACTCACTCTTTCTTTTAAAATTAAGTAGAGCATTTTTGTGTATATTTTTGTGACGCTGGGAACATTAAAGATTTTTAAAATTTATTTCGACAAACAAAGTTTCGATTCTGAATGACGGCCATTCACCAGGGCGATACTGAGAGTATCCACCACTTAGAAATATTAAGACAGATATCCCTTTACATTCCCGAAGCATCTTATAACTAATAATGATTTCTTGTTTACGCAATGCCTCAACTTGTAAATTTCAACCACGCGCTTCTAATCGCAGCTGCGTTTAATCGATCCGCTTGTATAATTAAAATCTTAGTAATTTTAATCGAAAAAGAATCACGGCTGTCGGCGTATCGAAGTCCACCGAAATAAGAGAGAAGACAGGCACGCACATTGTAATAACTTTTTACTAGCCCATGCACCTTGGACTGCGTACCTATGTCCAAGTTGACCAAATTAAGGTCAACCTGTTGGATTTATTGTAAACTGTAGGTGGGTACTCATACTTGCATCGGCGTTTAAACAGGAAGGTTTATTTGTAATTATTTTTAATGATCCCAAAACGTAGTAAATGTGTTCGTTTTTAATTAATGATTCAGTGGTACCTAACTTTGTTCGAATAATAATTATTAAATAAGTTCAAAATTGAAATAAACAGGAAAATCAAAAATACCCAACTGTCAAAAATAAAGCTGTCAATTATAGATATCATATATATATATATACGAGTATATATATTTTTAAACCCACAAACGCATCTAAGGCATCCCATGTAACCCGTCTCTCGGAAGGTAATAAAACTACCCGAATGTATTTATTAATGTTATTGTAAAGCCGCCTCTGTCAGCAATAAAACAAAAGTGAAAGTCACAGATGTTCACTATGAGACTCAATAAGCGTCAATTAAAACGAAACTAATTGTATTACTTAAAATTGTACCAGTCTAAATATATCCGTCATAAGGTGAAACCGGTCAGGTCTTAAATAAAAAAATAGTGGAATAAAGTTAATAATTGGTATAATTAAAATCAATGAAAAAAACAGCATCTTTATGATTTGTAGAAAAGTGACCAGTTCTAAATATCCAAGTACTCATCAACCTTCCTCTTCCTCATCTCTTTCCTCTCACCGCTACCTCTAGCCTCATAACATACCCCAATTGGGGATACCATAGTCTCACTGGCTCTAGACAGCTGGGAGCAGTTGGCACCCTCTGGTGCGGTATTCACTATTATTTTTTTTTTAAATGAGTCGGTGTATGAATGTGAACAAAGCAAGGAGTGTGTGCCAAGACAGAGTCGTTTGGCGGTCCGTCCTTTCTACCTACCCTTGCGAGTAAAAGGCGTGATGGTTAGTTAGTTACTTACAAATTGTATACTGCCTTGCAACCGAAAACACCACAGACTAATGCTCCAGTGATTGCAAGATAAAAGATTTTCACTGTGACATGATGAAATCTTTTCAGCGGTGGAATTAGACGGGCTCCTGTGTTCGCTCATTTCAATATTCAGCTTAGCCGTAGCGGCGTAATCCGTCCTCATAAAAAACAGCTTAACTCTTGGCCCCTCCGCGATTAGGCCCCGTTATTAGTTCATTAGGCAGCGCCATGGCCGATTGAACGTTAAAACGTACGTTTCCTTTGTTATTCAGCCCCGGCCGGAGCTATCAGGAGAATGGCCATAATGTGCAGCCCCTTGCTACTTCGAAACGGCCGATTTGGACTTTTTTTAACGGTCCGATAGTTTTATGGAACCAGGAAGGAATCATTTTATGGTGGTGTTTCCGTATTTAAATAAATTAAATACGCACGCCGTACAGGTATTATACGAAACAGGATATCTAATCAAATGGATTTATTCCCCATCAATATAATATAGGTAGATACAAATAATTCATATAGAAAACAGGTAAACTTTGTTTATAACCACTTTTATTATTCAATATTATGTTTTTTTAGTTTAATTTATTCATTATAAGTAACTTTGTACAAGTCTTTTCTCTGGTAGCTAAGTCCTCCATCATTACACAAGCAACATTTGTTGCTTATATGATGGCAGTATGAGTTTTTAAAATTTTGTCAGATTATTCGCAACCCAGGAATGTTTTTCCTTCTTAAAATAAGTAACTTCGAAAATAAATAAAGTATGCAAGGCTTATGTAAGCGTAATGAATAGGATCAAGAAAGAGACGCTTAGATGACTTGGGCATGTAGAGCGAATGAACGAAGAAAATAGTGTGAGAGGAATATATTTATTTATTTTATTTACGCCCGTTAAAGGCTTTTTACACAAATGCTTGCATTTTTTAAGCAGTAAACTCATAAGCAGTGAAAAAAGTTGTAAAAGAAAATAAAAAATAATATTGAATAACAGGTACAAAAATATTGAAAATAAGTGAAAAGAAAAAAAAAAGTTGAATTAATTACAGTTTCAAAATAATTGCTTAAGAAAAGAAAAAATAATATTGAAAACAGGTCTAAAGTTAAATAGTTTTAACAATTAGTTTGGCTCTACCAGACGAAAAAAACTGTACTAAGGTATACTTACAGTGTGATATTGACGTGCTAAATATATCAACGACATCGGAGTATGATGATATGATGCAAACGCGAATGGAAAAAGAAGTCGAGGACGCCCGAGGAAGACAAACGATCAAATGAATCAACTACCTTAAAAATATATATACATTGCGTTTGTTAGAAAAAAATATTGAGATTATAAAATAGAATGATGTAAAATATGTAAGAAAATTTACCATGGTACTTCCAGAATGGAGGTAAGAAGGTACCGACTTAAAAACCACCCAGAGTGGTAGATACTCCAGAGTAGTATATACTACAGACTCCAGAGTGGTAGATACGCCTATATATATATATATATATATATATATATATATATATATATATATATATATATATATATAAATAATATTTATATATATATATTTATGTAGTATCGCCCGGGCACCATTCAGAATTGAAACGTTGCTTGAAATGGCTTTAAAGAAAACTTTGGATTTTTTACCAACCTTCCCCTCCCCACTATCTTCAGCCTCACAACATACCCCTATTGGGGATACCATAGTCTCACTGGCTCCAGACGGCTGGGAGCAGTCGAGACTCTTGTGCGGTATGCGCGTAAAAAAAATTTAAAAACAAAACAAAATTTTATTCTGTTTGCAGTTTGAAGAAAACCTTGTATTCTGCGGAATGAAATGCCGTTCGCCGCGCTAACAAACAATTTAATGCGAGTTGATATGAAAACGGTAACGTAAGCCAAACAGTGGGCTGTGTTGAAAAAAGGCCATGTTTGCGGAGGGGATTCCCAGCATCATCACATCCCGCTTGACCAACACGGCAATTATTAATTCCGGGCTTATCACAGAAGTTCAGGCCCGCATAATGGCCTGTGGCGCCATTACCTGTTAACCTTTACGGAAATATTAATATTTGACTACCGGTAATGCCACCAGTGCTTATGAGCAAGATTACCACTGTTCTTTATTGTTGGCTGGTGTTGTTACAGCCCCTGTCCCACTGAATAGATTATCCCTAGAAGGGTCATGTCATTATTTCGAGACCAGTGACCTTGAAGTAACAACATATGGAGAGAGAGCTAATTCTTTTAACCCAACCTATACAAATTTGGGATAAATCCTTGGAGTAACAATGTATGGAGAGAGAGCTAATTATGTTTACCCAACCTATACAAACTTGCGATAAATCACTTTCTCCGGGTTCTTACGTCGTACGCCATGAGAGAGAAAGAGACAACAAATATAATACTCCGCTTCTATGTACCGTCGCGATCATCTTGGGCTCCTGGTTCACTGCGGGCATCCACCCACATTTTTTATTATGCCACATAATTTGACACGACTAAACGGTTTTTTAGATTATATGCTGTATTTTTTTTTCTGTAAAAATTATCAAAAACTGACTACACTGCCTTGGTTAGATACCACTCTATATACTCTAAGGATATATATCGCTTTATCCGGGTTTTTACGTCGTGCACCATGAGAAATAAAGAGACATCAAATTCTCCCGAATTGTCACACCGCTTTAAAGTACTGTTAGAATGTTCTTCGTATCCCGCGTCTCCGTTGACTTCGCCCACACGTTTTGATACGCGAAATAAATTAACATAACCCAACGGTTTATTGTGTTACATGCTATATTTCGTTTATAACTATACTGTGAAAAAGTGGTTATACGAATAAACAATAACATTATGTTGACATGTGCTATGCATGTATGTATAAATACCCTAGCCCTAGTCCCAGCCACGCCCAGGTCTAGCCGAGTCCGGCAAACCTCATAAAAACTGACCACAGGAGCGCTCTCTCCTGTATATTATTGCTCTGAGCTAGTAAGTCTTCAATCAGCATCTTCAACGGCCGTAGATTGACTCAAAGTACCCAAACATAATCCCAACACCAGTTTCGAAGACCGAGCTTTTGCCGCGGCAGGCCCCACAGCTTGGAATAACCTCCCTTCACATTTACGAAAGGTCGACAGCTCAACTGAGTTCAGAGCAAAACTAAAGGCTCACCTTTTTAAATTATCATACCCACAATAACGGCAATTTTCTTTATTCAATATGTCAATTGTAAATCACTTTTTATAAGTACGAGGCATAAGTTAGTATTAAGTCTTAGTTATAATATAATGTTAATTGTGTTGTAAAGCGCCCTTGGGGTGATATTTCTCTCACGAAAATGGCGCTATATAAATCAGCCAATTATATATATATTTACCACATTAATAATGTAGCTAATAAATCACTAAAACGTCGTGGATTCATCAATAGAATTGAATGTGACATTTAGAATATAAAGACTTATTACTGCTCATTGGTTTGCCAGAGTCATTTGGTCTTCTTTCTATGCTGTTCATATTCATCATATTGAATCCGCAGAACATCGCTTCTTACGCGGAACGGCATGGAGATTAGGGCGAGAAAGAGGCAATTATTCATATGACGAAATTGAACAAACAAACAAAAAAAACATTAGAAAAGCGTAAGAAACACTCTGATTTAGTTAGAATTTTCAAAATTATGAATTGTATTATTGACTCACCTTATTTGTTGCAACTCATCCAACTAACCATTCCTTGCTGTAGACTTGCTGTTGAATTGCTGTTCCTCAATAAACGCTCTACTGATTATGGGTATCATTCTCCACTGTCCAGAATGTCGAGACTTGTTTTGGTCATGAAATTTTTGGTCCCAGTCTAAATGATTTTTGTCATCTTTTACGATAATAATCTTCGAAGAATACAATTTATTATGTATAACATCATCGACTCTACCAAAACACTGTTTAGGCTTTGACCTGAATGTTCTATAAAATGCATATATTTGTCATTGGTTCATTCAAATAGTATGTTAGTGCTGTTCTTTCTCTGTTGCTCTTTTTTTCTCATTTCGTGTCATGTATTTTTTGTAATTGTACAATGGCCGGTTAGTATAAAAATAAATAGAAAAATATATATTACTGATGTTGTGACATAATAAATTATGTTAAGTACAAGCACTTAATGCAACTTGCTTTTTCACGTCTCTACCAAGAAGCAGTGCAGAAAACAGAATTTGGTCGATGCGCAGCGAACCGAAAACAACTGATGACAGCCATGTTAGGTAATTTTTCACAGTGCTGAGTAGAGAGTGATACGATATTAATGGGTTCAATCCAGTAGATTAGAATCCAGAAATTTCTTTGAGGAAGTCTAAAGGAAGAATAGTGTGTCATATTGAAAAAACAAACAGGTGAAGAATCGCAACTACACTAAGGTGTTCGAACTGTCCAGCAATACCGCCAGGACAACAAGACGACCAGAATCATTTTCCGCCCAATGCATCCTGGCCGTTCTTCATCGAGTAGGCAGAGAGGACGGAATGCCATATAACTCTGTCTTGGAACACACCCCTGGTTTCATTCACATTCATACATCGTCTCATACGTACTCTTCTGTTTTTCTGATTCTTTACATGGCCCGACCCAAGTATTTGATTTACTTGATCGTGCCATGTCTTCCTCAGGCATCCCTTACTTCTTCTTATATTCATTTTAACGTAAATTATTATTTTCACACGCCTTTCTTCGTTCATTCGCTCTACATGCACAAACCATCTAAGCGTCCCTTTCTTAATCCCATTCATTGCGCTTACATCAGCCTTGCATTTTTTTCGGATATCCGCATTTTTAACACGGTCATACATAATTTTACCGCGCATGCGCCTCAGGGGTCTCATTCCTACAGCATCCACTCTACATTAATCCTTTCTCTGCCAGTTCCATGCCTCACTGCCATACATCAAGGTTGGAATTAAAAATACTAAAAATTACTTTCTTGGGAAAGAACTTTAATATTTGAAACTGTCCGATCAATTTCACTTGAAGTAAGGAAAACTTGAGCTTACTCCGAGCATGCGAGCTCGCCCACAAAACACTTCTATCGGTTTATCTGTTCAGCGCCCCGTCCCTAGTCCGCGCCTATATAATGCTTTCAAATATTATAACGTAAACTATAAAGGGCTATCGTTATTTTATTAATAAAATAACGTAGAGTGGGAATAACAGCAGCCTCTGCGTAGGCTTTATTACGTACCACTTCCTGTCATTTGTACATAGATAGGAAAGAACGTGCCCAACATGTTTTTATTGGTTACTAAGCGCGGGTTGTTTCAAACTCTCGACACATTTGACACCGTCACAATTCAACGACTAGCGCCATTTTGTTTCATTTTATATTTGAATGGTTGACGGCCTCAGTGCTCGAGTGGCGAGACGCTCCACTACGAATCCAGAGGTCGGAGGTTCAAAAACGGCGTGCGCAAATAAGTTTTATTGAATTAATATATGTCATATCACATTTAATTCATATATAATTATTCCAGAGTGGTAGATACTCATACTATCGCCCTAGTCTGAAAGAGTAGAGTTTAAGATTTGCCTTACAATCTTTAAAGCACTGCAGGGAATGGCACCAGCCTATATATCGGAACTGTGTGTCCGACAAGCCTTAAATAGTAGACAACTTATTTTGAAGTCAGCAGATGTAGATTCTGCTGTTCGATTAATTGAACCATCTCGATCAAATAAACCTGTTTACTATGATCGCGCTTTTGGTGTTTCTGGTCCAGTTATCTGGAATAAGCTTCCCATAAAACTTGCCAACATACAGAACCTAGCACAGTTCAAACGAGTCTTAAAAACCAAATTTTTTAAAAATCCCACATACAAAACGTAACTTATTAAAATTGAATTTCGTTGAAAACGTCCCTAATTTGCTTTGTTTCGGTTTTCTCTTTTCTTCTATCATTATAACTCAATGTCCTCACTATCTACTGAAAACCATATTCTCATTGTCATAAAATATTTATTTTTTTTTGTTACTCGTCATATTTACACTGTTTGCATTTTTAGAATCGTTTACTTATAACACTTGAACATTAATGTTTTAAGTGCCAACATATTAACTGTCCTCAATCATATTTCCTTTTCTTTGATTTTTCAAATGTGTTAATATGAATTTATATGTTTCATCTGAATTTTTATACCCTTAGCTAAAATATTAGATAAATTGTTTTTTTTAATCTGTTGATGTGCACATACACTGTTATCCCCATATCTGAACCTTTTCTCTCGTGATTTATGATAACGATCATGATTTTAGATAGTTTTAATTTGTATACATAATATGTATTATTTTCTCCTTGTTAGTTAATCTTATTAGCATAAATAATTTAACATGAAGCGCACTTGAGGTGAAATATCACAAAACTGCGCTATATAAGTTCACTGTTGTTATTATTATTAGTGAAAAACCGACCACCATTCAGAATTGAACCGTTGCATAAAATGGCTTAAGCCGTGTTTGGTGACCAGTTCTGAATAGCCAAGCACTTTCAACCATCCTCTTCCCAATCTCCTTCCCCTCCTCACTACCTTCAGCCTCACAATATACCCCAAGTGGGGGTGCCATAGACCCCCTTGCTGTAGACGGTTGAGAGAATTTAAATTTTAGGGCATGAGAACAAATTTAACAATGGGCTTTCTGGATTTGTGGAAAAATTAATATTTCAATAATTTCTATAAAAAGGTATACTCCCCATTTAAAAAATACAACCCACACACACAACCATTAAATTTCAGTTTTTTCCTTAGCAGTTACTTAACTCGAGATGACAAAGAATAGACATTGGTTCCCCCGTACATTTTTCTTTAAAATAAATTACATAAAATTTTATTAAAATTTAACTTTATCAGAAAACTGCAGACAATTGTAAAAAGAGAAAAAAAATAATTGAAGAGTTTCCAATAGTCGGGAGTACTTCAGCTGGCAAATTCCTTTGGACCGTGTCATCCCTCTATTTTCTCACGCGCCATATGTATTCATTGTGAAAAGTACTTTTTCACCTTCTCACTATTAGGGTCCGACACATTCTACCCGGCTGGACCCGGGGCCCGATTCCCGAACTCGAAGCACAGAGAGGAAATTCAACCCCACCAAAAACTCTACAATATGTACGATACTTCGAGTAAAAATGGCCAATTCATTCATGTGATATGTGATCGACGGACTCCGTGGTCCAGTGGTGAGGCGATCGAATACGAACCCAGAGGTCGCGGGTTCAAGCAAATATTTTTTATTCAATTGATTTGTGTCATAACTCATTTAATTCATTTATCGCCGCTGGAAATTAAAAAGGGCTTAAGCGACACTTTGGTAAAAAATGAGATAAACATGCAGCTTATATCATTTTTCTTCTGCATCGAATGCTCTGACTTTCGTTTGATTCCGAAGACGTTTGCGGTCTTTCAGCCATCTTAAATATATTCACTGTTTGGGAGGAGGCTTGACTCAAGCTTTTTGTCGCTTCAGGTAACTCCGTGAGAGCATTGAGTTACCTAAGTTAACTTTTTTTTCAAAATCTAAAGAAGGTACCGAAGACTTATGAATTTTATTTTAAAACAAAATAAACTTTAAAGTGTTCTAAGCCGTCTGGAGCCAATGGGACTATGGCATCCCCAATCGGGGTATGTTGTGAAGCTGGAGGTAGCGAAGAGGGGAAAGACACAGGAGAGAGGAAGGTTGGGAAGTATCTGGCTATTTGTATATTGTTACCAAACACGACTAAAGCCAAGGCGATAATTAAAATATCTACCACTCTGGAACGTGCCACAAATATACTATAAGCTATTCTATTATAATTAAAATGTAAAATAACACATATTAATGACATAAAATTTATTCGCGCACTCCGGGATTCGAACCCGTGACCTTTGGATTGGTAGTCGAGCGTCTTACCACTCGACCACGCAGGCTGTCGCGTTGATGCAAGCATAATGAATATGATTAAGAAAGAGACGCTTAGATGGTTTGTGTATGTAGCACGAATGAACGAAGAAAAGAGTGTGAAAACAATATATAACCCGAAAGTGTATGGAAGAAAATGTCGAGGACGCCCTAGAAAGACACGATGGCACGATCAAGTGAATCAAAAATTTCGGGCCATGTCAAGAGACAGAATAACAGAAGAGTATGTGAGAGACGATGTATGAATGTGAATAAAGCAATAAGTGTGTGCCGAGACAGAGTTGTATGGAGGTTCATCGTCTCTGCCTGGGAAACGGCGTGGAGGTTAGTTAGTTGGGCAAATCAAATTGGATCTCTTTACTGCGCTGCTATCCTTATTGCTACACTCCACGCACCGCCGGAAATTACGCCTAGGTAATTTTTAGTTAGTTGGGTGGTGCAATCACACACAGTAAAATGAAAATTAACAAAAACAAAATGACGAAAGTAATAAAAGGTTGAAATCTAGACCGTCGAAACAGAGCGGTGTTGCTTGTGTTTTTGGTGAAGTGCCGTTATTCGACCCGTCGACTTTTTTTTGCGGTCGTGTTTCGCCGCGCGGGTGATGCTGAATCGGACCCTCGGGGGGCTGGATTTGGGATTCGGATCACGTGGCGCTTCTTCATCCGAATGTGTCTGGTTCGGGAGTCGATCGGTTGGCGAAACGACGAAAAAACTATTACGCTAACGGCGCTGAGTGCTTTTACAGCGTCCCCGGGCTTTTTTCTCCGCGTCTGGTATCAGAAAGTTTTTAGCGAAAATTGAAACGGACTGGTCACTGAAAATAATGCCCCCCCTCGCACTCCTTCATACTCCCCCACACCCCCCACGCTCCCCTTTTTCTTACTTCGTATTTTAATTCTCTTATTACAGATGACCCAGCGCGATAAATGAAATACCACCATTATGAATCGGAACATGATTGAAATGGCTTTTGCCTTGTTCCATGACCAGAACTGAATAGCCAGGTACTTATCAATCTTCCCCTTTCCCATCTCCTTCCCCTCCGCACTGCATTCAGCTATGTATCAATCTCTACAGACTAAACACTCGCGAGCGGTTAGCTGGTGTCATGAAATTTGAATTTTTAACTGCCATATTTTTAAACTTAACGTGAATGTTCTCAGCCTTATTTTTAGTTATTCTAGTTAGTTATTTTTTTATCAAGAGTCATGAAGTCTTAAAATAATAATGAAATAATTTATAGTATATTGGTAGCTAGTTTCAGAGTGGTAGATACATTAGTAGCGCCCTGGTGAAAGACCAGAAAAGAAAGTGGGACTACGGTATCTTCAATCAGGGAATGTTGTGATGCTCAAGGTAGTGGGAAGGGGAAGGTGAGAGGGAAGAGTAAGGTTGGGTTAGGTTAGGTTTTTTAATAAATTCCACACAAGATTCTCCGATTGGGGTATGTTATGAAGCTGAAGGTAATGGGGAAAAGAAGAAGATGGGGAAGAGGAAGATTGTAAAGCATCTGGCTATTCAGATCTGTTAAACAAATACGGCTAAAGTGATTTAAAACATTTTTTGAATTCTGAATGATGGTCGATACTGAAAATTTCCAACAATCTCGAACATGCTGCAAATACACTATATATTATTTTATATTAATTAAAAGGAAATAACCATTATTCACTTTGTAAAATCTACTCTCGTACGCCGGTATTCGAAGTTGTAAAAGAATTTTTTTTGAAAAGCTTCTGCATACAGAAGAAGAAAAAAATCTGTAATAATAATAATAAAAAATATTTGGATATTATTTCTAATTTTGAAACTGTTAATTCGTGGTGGAACTCCATTTTATAGAATTACAAATAATGATAAAAATAGAACAGCCTTTTACAATGTAAATTCATTAGGAAAAATTTTGATCAACAATAAAGACAAGAGAGAAAAACTAGATAACTCAGGGGTTTATCAAGTTCATTGCTCTAATTGCCCGTCACAGTACATAGGCCAAACTGGTAGAGCGTTCGAAACACGCATAAAAGAACATTTCACCAATTGGGTTAACGATAAAGGTGAACTTTCGAACGTTGAATTGCACCTACTAGATAACAAACACTCGTTTGACAAAGACAGAGATGTTAAAGTCCTACACACATGCGTGAAAGGACAAAAATTAGACAGACTAGAATCAATGGAAATAACCCGTATAACTAAAAAAGTTGACCCACAATTTGTCATGAATAAACAACTAGAATCATTTGCTAAGTCTCCGCTATTATACCCATTATAATTTCATCATCCGATCCAATGTAATAATGTATATTTCTAACTAAAAACATATCATAATGTAAATGCACTTAAAAATTCCAAACAATCAATGGGTAATAACAAAAATGTAAGTTATTACCCAAGTGCATAGCACTTAAAAAATCTTTGATACCGAGAAATTATATAATAATAGAAGTCATCTACTCTAACAGTGCATAATGAATAGAATCATAAAACTAATTATACCATAATGCTGTGAGTAACCAAATAATTAGAAAATTATGTTGTACATCTGGACATCACAATTAAGATGAGAAAATCTAAAGTAAACTCATTTACAATCAGTATTCACCAACCTTTCATTATATAAATACACTGTCAATTCATATTTATAGAAATGCAACTGTAACCCATCTTAAATATTAAATAAAATAAATAAATATTCCAGATAGATATATAAAAAAATAATACCAATAAATTAAAAGTAGCTTTTACCCTGTAACTATTAAAATCATGCAACACTACTGATGAATATAATTAAAGTAAAATCATTGTTTACTACTCCTGACATCCCCAAAAATAGTATAAAAGCCGTAGGTTAACAACAACTTGTACTAGTCTGAAGATGGCCGTCATAGGCTGAAACCGGTCCAGTCATAAAATAAAAGTGGAATAAAGTTATAAATTTTTTTTATTAAATCAATATTTGGATAATTTGTATGGCGCCGTTTTTGTGAAAAATCACCTCAAGGGTTCAATCTTATCTGTGTGTGTAGTGAGAGGCGTCGCTACTGTCGACATTGACAATGCTGTGGCAAAAGCACTAGGGGCTCGTTCGTTCTTTGATAAGTTATTTGTGTAGTCCACACTAAAGGATTTTTTCTCTATTTGTTAATTTGTTGACCAGATAAAAATTCCAAACTGGCAGTCTAACTGCAATCTACTGGCAGAAATAATCAAATTCAAAAGTAATGTTTTGAAATCCCTACCTTCCTAATAAAGTACCTACCAATGGTGCATTCTAGTATTTAATATTGTACAGTTGAGTTGTGTGGATTAAAGCAACAATTTTCCTTTTGCAACTATCAATTTACATCCCGTGATTTTTACGGGAAAAATAGTAAAATAGAATTAGATTAATTGATGTGATAATTTTAGAGAGACGGAAAGGCTGATAAGGATATTGACAGAAGGGTGAATGCAGGAAACTCCAATAATGAAGGACTGAGCGCTATTAGCGAAAAATAAATTGTCCAAAGATGCGAAGCTAGCAGTCTGCAATGGAGAGCTTATACCAACCCTGATGTATGACAGTGAGGCATAGAACTGGCAGAGGAAGGATGCAAGTAGAATTAATGCCCTGGAAATGAGATCTTTGAGGCGTATGTGCGTATGACTATGTTTGACCGTGTTTAAAATATGGAAGTCCGTAAAGAACGTACGGCTGATGTAAGCATAATGAATAGGATCAAGAAAGGGACGCTTAGATTATTTGAGCACGAAGAAAGGAGTGTGGAAAGTATATATGACACAAAAGTGATTAGAAGAAAAAGTCGGGGACGCCCGACGAAGACACAGCACGATCAAATGAATCAAATAATTGAGTCGAGCCATGCGAAGAGTCAAAATAATACATATGAATCTGAATGAAGCAAGGAGTGTATGCCAAGACCGAGTTGTATGATGGTCCATTCTCTCTGCCTACCCCTGCAGAGAAACGGCGTGAAGGAAATGAATAATATTTCATGTTTTATTGACTAAAATAAAAATAATTATTTTTAATTCTTCACGTCATCCTGTCTCACGATCTAGGTATTTCATGTGTGGTATTTGGGTCAATATTTATTTTCAATTCAATGTATTTATTTCTTGGCTTTATTTCAAAATTGATTGAATAATATCTATTATACTCGTATGTGACGTTCCGACGTTTTCCCCAGTGACGGATGCTAAACTCATATGTGCCACACAGCCACCGAACAGAAAATCCCTAGAAGTGTGATCTATACCGAATTGAAAAAAAACTGACTGTTCCACTGCTCGGCCCTAGACAGGCCAATTAACCCTTTGATCCCTGAACTTAGATCAAGCTGACTGTTATTTATTTGTTACTGTTATTTATTTGTTACTGTTATTTTGGTAATTACCTGTTATTTATAACTTAGAAATCATACGGAATTTTCGTAAAACCTCTTACAGGAAAAAAATCACCCGGTACATATTTGTACCGTCAGGCATTAAGTAAAAAATATAAACATTATGAGTGTATAAATGTTTATTTATTAATACCATATAATTTCGACAGGTAAATAAGATTATGATACTCATTGAAATAATAATAAACAAAAACACACATACCTGAACCCATTATTTATCTCTCTCTCCTCCCCACTACCTCCAGTCTCACGACATACCCCAATTGGGGATGCCATAGTCTCAGTGGCTCTAGACAGTTGGGAGCAGTTGATATTCTTGTGCGGTATTCACTATAAAAAAAATACGTACAAAATAATTTCCAATAATGTAGTTGCAAGAATAATATGTCATAAAATGATTTTGGTATAGAAGATAAATACAGTTTTATAGAGAGGTACAAATTCGTACCGTTAGGGAGCAAAGGGTTAAATTGACTATCTGTTAAAAAAAACAATTCTGAGAGTTGAAAAAATGTGAACAGTTTCACTAGAAGTAAGGAACAATTGACCTTATATCAGGCACATTGACACACCCACAAACACTTCTATCGGTTTATCTATTCTGCGCACGCGGCAGATAACCGAACGGATGCGATATTAAAGTACGCCTCCCCGGAATAAGCCCGTAAGCTCCATTTTCCCGCTGTCATTCTGTCATATCATTATTGAACTCTTTTAGCGAAATGCGCCGAGAGCATTGGATGCCATTCAAACAAGCTGGCACTGCGTACAGGGTGATCAAAACTTCATTTAAGTACGCCTCCCCGGAATGAGCCCAAAAGCTCCACTTTTCCGCTATCATTCTGTCATATAATTATTGAACTCTTTTAGCGGAATGCGCTGAGAGCATTCGATGCCATTTAAACAAGCTGGCACGGCGTACAGGGTGATCTAAACTTCATTTAAGTACGTCACCCCGAAATGAGCCCACAAGCTCCATTTTCCCGCTGTCATTCTGTCATATCATCATTGTACTCTTTTAGTGAAATGCACCGAGAGCATTGGATGCCATTCAAACCAGTTGGCATGGCGTATAAGGTGATCAAAACTTCATTTTCAAAACAGGAGAGATGTTTCTTTGTTTATTTATACTGGCATTTGGCAGATTTTCTCACATACCTGAAATATCCAGTTATAAAAACCCAGTTAGTAAACAGTAATTGTTAAATAAATTACAAATAGAAAGGATGCATCAAATATAAAAATTACAAAAACTCAATCAATGATAAATAATACAAACAAAAAAAGACAAACAAAGAGAGACAAAAAATATACACAGTATAACAGTTTTTTCCGTTCCTTGTCACACATTTGGCGACAATTTATAATAGAAATAATTTGTTATATTAAAAGAGTTAGTGGAGTTCTATACAGAGATGTAGTATTTATTTTATTTTTAAACAAGACAAAATGAAATGAGACTTGAAAGGGTTTTCCCTTAAAACTTCAAACAAAATTTTATAAACAAAACAAACTGAAAGACCGATAGCGCACAATTCAATCGAACGCTTACAGATATTTCGTACTTGGAACTCAAAGACCTTGCTGAAGGGGAACAACGCGCAATCAGTATCAGATCTTGAGACTAGGTTCTGGATCTCTGCTGTTTCAAGGACGAGCAGCGCCTTTTATAGGCCGGCGGGCAGCGGCTTTTAGCACGTAGTGGGAGTAGTAGATGAAATTCCTAGAATTGCGTCATCAATTGCCCAATTGGAGTCCGGCTCTGGTTCCACACAGTTCGACATTGCTAGAGAGAGACAGTGCTTTAGACGGGAGCGAGAAATAATTCGGAGCCGCGTGCTTTGTCGCGTTACAATAGTATATTTAGCCCAATCGTTGTTACACACCTTTAAGCAATAGCAGAACCTTCTTTCTGAAACTGTACAAATCATCAACAAAAATGTCTACATCAGCACACTCTATCCTATTATACAGTCGGCACATTTGAGACAGAGGGCTAAAGTTGGCAAAATAATTTCTAAATGTACTCGAGTGGAACGTGCTAAAGCGTCTTAAACAGTAAGAATTAGGTACATTTATTTCAATACCGCTAAGACATACTGTAGTATCGATGAAATTACTACAACGTCAACATCAACTTTAACAGATTTGAAGGAGGATGTTGTTTTTGTAAAATCGAAATTTAAAGGTAGCATGACAGAAGTTTTGTGAATTTTTCATACTGGGCATATCTAAAATACCTGGGTGATAATAATAATAATTTGATAATTTGCATAGCGCCGTTTTTTTGAAAAATCACCTACAATCAACAACAAATCGTCCCCTGAGAACTGTAGTGGGACATAAAAAAAAAAACGGTTTTTTGGTTATCTGCTTCTAAAATTCGTTATTTTTTCAAATCTTGAGTGCTGTTTTGAGAATTTTGGTCTTATTTGTAAAATGTTTTTATATCGTACATATATCACTATAGTCATTGAATTAAAATCTTTTTATTCTCTTAATTTCAGCCATTAATATACATGTTAAAAATAAAATATAAATAGTGCCAAATGCCTTCATTTTTTTCCTAAACATTGATTTTATAAATATGTTAAAAAAGAAGATTAAAATGTCTCAATTTTACAGAAAACTTAAAAATTTAAAAAAATCTTAAAACCTCAATATCTCAGAACTGTGTTTTGGGAGATATCCCACAACAGTTTTCAAAAGACGATATAACCTAAAGCATATTATTTATTTTACTTGATTTATTTATGAACTTTTTCTTTCTTGCATTATTTTTTTACATTATCTACCTCACTAGGTCATAAGAATCTGTTCTGAGCTAAGTGACAGTGAGTACAAGTAGAATAATATTAAAAAATGATGATATGACACAAATATACCTACATTTTAAATCGTCACAATCCTACAATTGTTTATAGTGAACACATTACATTCTATACCTAAAGAAAAAACAAAAAAATGCTAATTTTAAAGTGGTATATAATAATAGTGGACTTAAAAGAATTATTACAGAATTACGGTGCAATATTTATATAATATCGTGTTATTATGTAAGAGGAATGTAATTTTTTAGGGTCGAGCATTTTACAAAGCTGCTCTAGTTTGTTATGGAATGAGTGAAGAAATTCAAGTGCTATTTTAGGAGGTCTTCAATTTCTTTGCGGTCCTTACTCATTAGCCATTTAGTAATGTTTTGATTAAAGGAATACATATTGGTGATGGCTACAGTCCATGGTGGGAGTTTTTTGTAAGTGTGAGGTTCGATGTACATATGGTGTGTAAAAGCTGTATTGTATTTAGCTACTAAAAGTTTTTACATAATGTACAGAGATAATATCACATCAGATAAACACAGTTTTTATTTTTTTTATTTCTAGTTTGGAGAAAGATACAGTTTTGCGCTCAGAAGACGTGATTTTGACAAAATTATAGTTTGTTTTTATCTTAATGTTTTTTTTATTGTTCGATTTGAGGTGAAAGTATGTTAGCGAATTTTGTAATGGCTTTTTGAATTTGTAGAATAGTACAGGGATTTGATCAAAATGTACATATTTAAAGGTGATTCGCTGCGCAATAAAATAAAAAATATGGTGAAAAACTTCCTCCGATACGATCCATAGGTTGGTAGACAACGGGTTTAGTGTAAAGGTTCTTTATCGTGTTGCCAAACATTGGGAAACTGTACTCCATTTTAGGAAAATAAGAAAACTCCATTACCTCTGTCACATCACGAGGGGCGACAAATATAAGTTTACCCAACTGATAATAAAAGGAAAGATTAATGGAATGCGTGGTAGAGAGAGACATAGAACCACGTTGATTCGAAAGCAACATGACAGGTACGAGTGCAATTCCGCTTATTTGTTCCTGGCTGCAGTCTTTAGGGTGAATTCCTCGATGATAAACTAGCCAAATATTATGTTATATTATTGACTTCCTCCATGGTCGAGTGGTAAGACGCTCGACTACTAATCCAAAGGTCGCGGGTTCAAACCCGGCGTGCGCCAATAACTTTTATTTAATAAATATGTGTCATTTCACATTTAATTCATACAAAATGATAAATAGTACATTTGCGACACGTTCCAGATTGGTAAATACGTAAGTGCCGCCCTGGTGAAAGACCACCATTCAGAATCGAAATGTTGCTTAAAAATGGCTTTAGTCGTGTTTGGTGACCAGATTTGAATAGCCAGGTACTTCCCGACCTTTGTCTTCCTCGTCTTCTTTCCCTCCCTACTACTTTTAGCCCCACAACATACCCCATTGGGGATGCCATAGTCTCACTAGCCCTAGACGGTTGGGAGCAGTTAAAACGCAATTTTTAAAAAGTGCTATGATTCACTCCGTTATCTAGTTAGCACCTGCAGAGAAACAAAAAAGCTGAATACCTTTCTGAACAACACACTTACACTACAAGGACAAAAAACCCTAAGCCTAATTGACATTCCAAAATTAAATACATATTTTGGTCAGAAAAACCATAATTTCCATGCGACAAAATTTTATACTGCTCTTCCAAATGATATTAAAAATTTCACGGAGATACAAAAGTAAAAAAAAAACAAAATAAAAATAAAGCTAGGTAAACAACAAAATTAGGACATCATAAAAAATATGAAGACAACATAAGAATCAGTAACACTAACACAGTAACCTACATTCAGGATCGAAACAGGAATCCCTAGTGAGGAGAACTGTGAAAAAAAATTTAAAATTTCAATTTACTCATTTTTTAATTTTTTGTATATTTTTATTTAATGTATCTCTTAGTAAGAATAAATAAATAAAAATCGAATATTTAAATAGTATTCGTAATTCAAAAATAAATACGAAACATAAAAAAGCAAGAACAATGTTGGCTGCCATCTTTTATATAAATACGAGTTTATATATCTACCGTATTTAAAAAATATATATTTTTATCTAAGACACCATCTAGATATTCAATACGTGTTTGGGCAGAACTTTGAATACCGTCAAAAGATGTCAGCCTAAAATTGGAATAAATTAAAATATTAAATAAAAGTATGAGATCGTTTAACAATGCCGCATCCTAATGAAGTCTTGATGGCTTAATTGTCAGAGTGTAATTCCCGGATAGAGTAGAGGTTCCGAGTTCGAGTCTTGGTCATGACCACCGTTCTTTTTATTTCCTGGCTTTTTCTGTTTCACATCTGTGTTCTAGATTATAATTATTATTTAAATATTTGATAATAAATAAGCATTAATGCTTTAAAGTTAATTCCAATTTGAGTAAATAATAATCATTACAAAATTGGTGAAGAGAATCAATTTGTTTTTAAAGCCCTTTCAAAAGCCAACATAATAATAGAAGGGGGTGCATGATGTATTGACGAAACAAGGAATGTGCTCCAAGACAAAGGTTTGTGGAATTCCACCCATCAGTACTGCGCTGCTAGGCAAATAAGTACCCGACGTTGTTATGACCAAATATATATTCCAGAGCAATAGAACAACCTAAATCTATACCTTCATCCACCTCGGTATTTCGAAATTAGTCACCTATATCATGTTAAATAATGCCGTTGTCATGTAACCCCGGCCGGGGAGGATGTCTGGTTGAAGGATTATCTACAGGACCCCGCGCTCAGATCTGTTTACTTGCACTAGCTTAGCCAAACCACAAGCCATTCGATGGTCTGCAGCAAACATACAAAGATGGCGACCATATATATATACTCGGATATAGTGCAAGTTGTAACATAACAGTCGAAATCGACAAGCTTTGACGGCCTCCATAGTCGAGTAGTAAGACGCTCGACCACGAATCCAAAGGTCGCAAGTTCAAACCCGGCGTGCGCAAATAACTTTTTTTTTAATTAATATGTGTCATAACACATTTAATTCATATAAAGTATATTTGCGGCACGTTCCAGAGTGATAGATACTCTATGTATCGCCCTGGTGAAAGACCACCATTCAGAATCGAAAGGTTACTTGATTGAAATGGTTTTAATCGTTTGTGACCAGATCTGAATAGCCAGATACTTCTCAACCTTCCTCTTCCCTATCTTCTTCCCCTCCCCACTATCCACAGCCTCACAAATTACCCCAATCGGGGATGCCACAGTCCCACTGGCTCTAGACGGTTGGGAGCAGTTGGGACTCTAGTGCAGTATTCACTATAAAAAAATCACTAGTCTGAAGATGGCCGTCATAGGCTGAAACCGGTCCAGTCAAAAAATAAAAGTGGAATAAAGTTAAAAATTTGTTTAATTAAATCATAAAAAAATGATTTTATAAAAAAGCTTGCGAAAGGTCATATCGTTGACAACGCGAAAATACCTCCTAAAAGCGTTATTGTTCAGGAGGAAGTTCAAAACTGATTTTTGAGAGTTACAGATTGTTTTTTTAGAGATCGAAAATACGCTTTGTAGTTTTAGATGCAATAATGTATGTTCACCAATAAAAAACAATGAATCTTAAAGTGTAAATTGGAACCCTACGCAATGTCATATTTAACTCATTTTGGTGACCACATGGGAGATATTTTCGCGTTGACGACGATATAGTTAATAATTCCATGTGTTCATCGCCGATTTTCCACATTTCTGAAAACTATTAGTTAATAAATACTATTTTATGTGTATCTCTGGTACATTCCCATACGATCGTCGTGGGTTCAATTCCTCTGCTACTTAAGTCTTAATCAATGCACAAGCAAAATCTCTCGCTTATTTAGGTGGTAGTAGGAGTTTTTCAAATATTGTCAGGTTATTCGTAACCCAGGAATGTCAGTCTTTATTAAAAAAAAGGAAAAAATTAGAAGAAAAACTATTAATAATCTTCAACGAAAATATGAAACAGAAAACCCAAAGAGAAAAAACTATTCGATCACGACCGAGACTCGAATTTGGGACTTCTACTCTTTACGGTAGTAACGTCTCTACCAATTGAGCTACCGAAACCTTATTAGAAACTGTCACTTTGATCTTATACTGCCTTAAAAATTATTGATATTATTTATTTCAATTTCTAATGATGTAAGCTGTCACCTTTGTAAAAAAGCGTAAAGCTTTAAAGTGAATTCTCATTTAAAAATAAGAGCTTTTTTTAATAAATAACTTACTTTTCACTTCCTCCCATACTAAACATTGCTCCCTCTGACCAAACAGCCACCCCCAGGACTACCCCCTTGCTGGACAAATTCCTTGCGTGTAGGTAACTAAATGCAGCGACATTTTAAGCTCCAGCCACGGGTGCATCAGAGTACCGTAAAGTTTTTTTACTATCACAATTTTCCTTGAAAACAAACCTTTTTTTCACGTAGGAAAAAACATTTAAATCAATTATATATTTTCAATCGCATTTATGTCTAGAGAAAGTTTTCAGTTCCTTCCTGAAAAGTTATTCTTCATATAGATACTCTTTTTCATACTGATGGCGCAGTAGAATTTAAAAAAATAAACTTTCATCAGACTTGTACGGGGAAGGTTCAAAAAAGTTCAGAAGCTTCTAGAAACATAATTCCAACCTTATCCTTGTTCCTGTGTTATTTTCATTGGTGAAGTGGTCATTGTAAAATTCTTGTAGTGAGAAGTGTTTTTGAGTAAATTTTATAAATATATAATACAGCACCCCTTATTTAATTTTTTAGGTTGGTAATGTTAATCATCGCGTTTTGTTTAATAAATCTGAACAACATTTTCATCTTGCCCGTAATGTATGGGCTAGTAGTAGTAAGATTTACAGACAAAGGTACCCGTCGATACATTATCAAAGCGATGGTTTATCGATTTTCCTAGAAAGAGCGAGAGTTACATAGGAAGAATCTATTTAAAAATGTTATTATTGATTATTACTTCGATTTTTCATCTATTTTAGATTCTCCGAGTCAAAACCACACCTTTAGATTAAAAAAAGTCATTATTTTTTACGTATCCCCAGTATTTATCATTCAATGACCACATTATGAACATTTATATCAATAAATAGGCGTTTATTCATATGATGAAATTGAACAAACATTTAAAAAAATCTTAATTAGAAAAGTGTAGGAAAGACTTTGATTTAATGTGCATTTCAAAATAATTATTTGTATTATTGACTCTCCTTCTTTGTTGCAACTCAAAATTCTTCGACGTAGACTTGAATTGCTGTTACTCAATCATCACTCTACTAATTATTGGTATCATTCTCCACAAAACTCAAGCCATGGTCTTGAAATTTTTGGCACAAGTCTAAATGATTTTTGTCATTCTTTACGATAATAATCTTTAAAGGATACAGTTAATCCAGAGTGATAGATACTCTAAGCATCGACCAGATCTGAATAGTCAGGTACTTCCCAACCTTCCCCTTCTTCATCTTCTTCTCCTCCTCACTACTTTCAGCCTCACAACATACCCCGATTAGGGATGCCTTAGTCCCTCTGGCTCTAGACGGTTAAGAGCAGTTGAGACTCTTGTGCGGTATTCACTGTAAAAAAAACGTGTACAATACATAGCATAAAAAAATCAAAAGAAGTAAGTAGGTGCAGTAAAATTATATAATTGCAGCGTAATGGAGTTACAATAAGTTATATTGTTACAGAAGATAACAAAAAACAGTATAATACAGCGAGGCATGATAGATTTTTCTCAGTCGCAAATGTTTGAGAAGCATCCTCGCTGGGTACCGAGATGCCCTCATCATGATGCGGAATGTTTCCATTAGCGGACGTCTACACTTGCCTGGTGGATGGGGTGGCAGGGAGAAAGGGAGTGGTTTAATCTTTCGCACTGATTAATGTGTCCAGCACAAATATAACAATTTATACTGGATCACTGCAACGTATAATATCCACCCCGAGTGACGAGGTGGAAAATTAATTTGCATTCGCCAACAGTATTTATGCAAATCAACATTACTAAATGCCTATCTCGGAAAACAATAGTAGAAAAACGCAGAGTTGAATTACCAACAACAAATTTAAAAAATAAAGTTCCTCCCTATAAAACAGTTTTTTTTTTTCTTTTCAAAGGCATATTGAATGTGAAAAGACCAAAAAACCTTTAGAGTGAACTGGTGTAAACTTCCCAAGATGGCGCTTCGGCTTTTTTGCGTTTCTGACGAAAAAAAGTATTTGACGCTCGTTTAACGTTTCATAATCACATTGAAAATATCTGCAAATCAGCCGCAGTTGAGTTTTATCCTTCATAATTTAAAGGAGTTGACAAATCTTGCAGTGATAAGGCTGCTTTACTTTAGCTTAGTGCGTAGCATTCTCGAGAGTAGATCTCAGGTATGGGGGCTAGAGGACACCGCCTATGTAATGGTCGAGAAAATTCAAAAGAAACTTTTACGGTTCCTCTACATGAGAGAGTTTGATTTTTACCCATTGCTGTTTCAAACAGCTTTTATCTCGGGAATGCTGGGTATCTGCAGCCTTAGTTCGAGGACGGAAATAGCATTACTGCTTTAATCTCATAAACTCTTGAATGATGTATTATTAATACCTGACATCCTGGCGGAAATTGGATTCTGTGTCCCTGATAAATTCACGCGAGGCCGCCAACACTGGCTTCTGTTTCTTCCTAGGTGCAGAACTAACTCACCAATGGTGATGCCCCTGGGAATTTAATTTGGATATTTTTCACATGAGCTACAACAAGTTTAGGCAAAAACTAGCTATTAAGTTCTAACTATATTATGTACTTCCTGAAAACTATTTTTTTTTTGTTTTTAAACTTTTTTTACCTTAATAATTGTGTAATTATGATTACTACTTATGTGTCTTTTGCAATGTTTTGGTGAAAAACTGTTTTTACAAATATAAAATAAACAAATAAATTATTTCAGGATCCCAAACCATAATAATAATATTAGGATATTTTTTAAAGCGCCGTTTTTGTGAGAATCACCTCAAGGGCGTATATCATACAATTCATTTTTATTTTTATTGCTATTCATTTCTCAAAACGTTTTACTGTATTATTTCATGTATATCCTTTTTAAACTGTACTCATGCAATTACTTATGTTATATTACTATGTAAAAGCCCATCGGACGTTAATAATAATAAATAAATTATAACATCCCGTGATTTAACAAAGAGGTGCGCTAGTCTTAAATAAGGACCGTTCTTTTCCGTATCGAACATAACACTAAATACTGAAAATAATGCATTCCCTCTTTTGTCCATTTCCGCAAACTACAAATCAAAAGATATCATTACCTCAGGCCACAATCAAATTTGTTTTCATTACAAAAAGCGTCCTTTGAACGCGGGGGCAGGAGCCGCCGCCCCTAAGTTTCTTTTAATATAGTGCGGCGAGGGGAGTGTAGAGAAAGCGTCTTACGGCTCGAACTACCCCCGCAAAACGGATTATGATAAGTGAGTTGGGGGTACACCGGGTCGTACGGCGGAGCACCCCTGGGTAAGGGACGCAATTTTATTCTTCATGTTTCATCAAAACGTATTGTGGCGCGACACTGATGCATGGATGTAAATTATGACGTGAACGTACAAACTGTGCACTTATTTTTTTTACCGTCAATATCTTGACAAATAAGAGTCGAACCAGTATAAAGAAAGCTTGGGTACACATAACTGGAATGCTTTTTTGAACAGAAAACAATAATACTACTTGTGTGCTATTCATTGGCCATATATTTTAACTTTACTTTAATACAAATAAAAAAAAGTTTGCAGATATACGTTTTTTTAGTGCAATAGTTCTAACTGCTTCCAACCGTCTAGAGCCAGTAAGACTATGACATTTCCAGTTGGGGTATGTTGTGAGGCTGGAACTGGCAGAGGAAGGATGAAAGTAGACTAAATGCTCTGGAAATGAGATCCCTGAGGCGTATGTGCGGTAAAACCATGTAAGACCGTATTCAAAATGTGGATATCTAGAAAGAATGCAAGGCTGATGTAAGCGTAATGAATAGGATCAAGAAAGGGACGCTTCGATGGTTTCGGCATGTATATTGAATGAACGAAGAAAGGAGTGTGAAAAGAATATGTGATACGAAAGTAAATTGAAGAAGAAATCGAGGACGCCCCAGGAAGACATGGCACGATCAAGTGAATCAAATACTTGAATCGAAGAGTGAATGTGAAGAGTCAGATTAACAGAATAGTATATATGAGACGATATATATAAATGTGAACGAAGCAAGGAGTTACAAGACAGAGTTGTATGGGGGTCCGTCCTCTCTGCCTTACCCTGCGTAATGGTTAGTTAGTTAGGCTTGCGTTTTCCTAGCAGCACTGAAGAAGTTCAACGCTGGGCATCGTCAATGAGCGTCAGTATTTAATCACAATTTCAATAATACGTGCTTACTTCGAACCGCGCGACGACGTTCGGTTGCACCCTCGCGCCCCCCGGCACGCGGGCCTAAGCCCGGGACCGCGAGCGGCCGCCGGTCGGGGCTCAGCGCTGGGTGCTCGCCGCAATAAGAGCCCCCGCCCCGCGGGGGGTCTAATGGTGAACGGAGCATTGATGGATTGCAGCCACGCGGCGTCGAGGGAGGAATAGGCAATGATCACCTAGCGACACACTTTGCAAAATGTTAATTTAATAAAACTAATTCTTTTGGATGGATTTTCAAGGCGTAGGTGGTTGACAATAATAATCGACAAATAGAAGGAGGCTTTCCTTAAAATATGCTCAGTCCATTAGAAGAATGGGTGCTCTTTGTTTTCCTACTGACTTTATCAAAAATCTAGAAAACAAATAATGGAGAACGTAGACTGAAACTTGCATGTTCGAAGTTCGTGGGAAGAAAGTCCGGATAAGATTAAACCTAATAATATAAAGAATAATAATATAATTATAAATATTGTAAAGTTAACATTAAACCAGTGACACCAACGCAGCAACCTACAGTCCGCATCGAAACAAGAATCCCTAGTGAGGAGGACTGTGTATAAAATATTATTTTTTTCAACATTTCTATCTCGTAATACCTTGGAGAAACAATGTATGGAGAGAGAGCTAATTATTTTTACCCAACCGATACAAACTTGCGATAAATCAACTTCTCCGGGTCTTTACGTCGTACACCATGAGAAAGAAAGAGACAACAAATATAAAACTCCACTTTTACGTACTGTCACAATGATCTTGGGCTCCTTGGTCACTGTGGGACTCCGCCCACATTTTTTTATTATGCCACTAAACTTGACACAATTAACGGTTTTTTAGGTTAGATGCTATATTTTGTTGATATCAATACTGTGAAAAAGTGGTAATACGAATAAACAAAAACATTATGTCAATATGTGATATGAATGGATGTATAAATACCCTAGCCTTGGTCTTATCCACTCCCAGGTCCGCCGAGTCAGGTAAAAATCATCCAAAACTGACTACACTGCCTTGGATTGATACCACTCTAAATACTCTAAGTATATTACAGTAAAATTATCTTGCATAGTGTTAATAATTATTATTTTTTTAAATGCTAACCAAAAAAAATAATAGAAATTTAAGTATTTAGTGCAATATCATACAGCGTTGGTTGTTTTTGTGTTGAGTTAGTGGAAGTAAAGGAATTAATACAAATACATATTTGGGCTACATACATATACATATTTAAACTATCTGTTAGATAGATCTGTACAGCACCCTTGAGGTGATTTTTCACAAAAACGGCGCCATCCAAATAATCCAAATATTATTATTATTATTTATGTAGAAAGCAATCACTTTGTGGTTTGACATATTTAATGAAAATTAAATATTAACCAGAAATAAAGAAAGCCATTAAAATGAATACTCATATTCTTAGTAATCCGTTAAATTGCTCCAGTTGTCCAATATTAAGCAAATTTCCTGTAAACTCATAAAATGTCTCATTATTCTTTAATCACCTACTCAGTTGTAGTTTTAGCCTTTTTCATTTCATATTATCTGACTCTTTCTCTCTTTTCCTTTTTTATAATTTAAATGTTACTCCATTGTTTTCTCACTGTTCTCTTTTTCTATTTTATATTGTGTTCTTCCTCGGTATGTATATATAACCGCCAATTTGTAAATTTAAAATGTCTCATTATTCTTTAATCACCTACTCAGTTGTAGTTTTAGCCTTTTTCATTTCATATTATCTGACTCTTTCTCTCTTTTCCTTTTTTATAATTTAAATGTTACTCCATTGTTTTCTCACTGTTCTCTTATTCTATTTTATATTGTGTTCTTCCTCGGTATGTATATATAACCGCCAATTTGTATTATTTGTTTAGTTTAATGTTGTACCCTGATGATGCTTAGCCTAAGGAAATCGGTCGGTCATAAATATTAAAATAAAAGCTCTGGTTTAAAACAAAGTTATTTTTTAATTTTCATTTAAAATTATTGTGTCGGCTTTTGCTTAGGTTTGCGCCTTAGCAATTAAAAGCATTAGAAACAACGAATGCAACTAAAAATAACAATTTTCAAATATTAAAAGAAAAAAGAATCAACTAAAAGTACAAATTAAAAATTGTTTCCGTTCTCCCCATGTAAACCCTACCCTCTCCCTCCCCCACACCATTTAAATTCTATTTCTGGTGCTCTATCCCCCTCTGATATGCTGCATCTCTTTCTTTTATTTTTGCCTTACAATGTAAATGTCTGTACTTACACACTTCCATTCCGAAGGGGGGTTTAATGTCACCCCAAAGGGGAATTTCGTGCGATATCTTAGATAAAGATGATTGAAATATTATAAATATACTTCTTGCTAAGTATTACCCAAAACAAATAACCTTTGAGATTATGTCATGAAAACACTTTAATAAGCGATTTCATTCGGAACATATGTTTGATTTTTACTTCCAGGTGTGGAAAAATTAAGTTAGTTTATAATTGTGCAGTTCTGAAGAAGGTTAGGTTATAACCGAGACTTATAAACACTAGTAAAGTGATTAAAAACAAATTATCTTTTCATTTTATTTTGATCAGTTAGTAGCTGAATGGACGAACGCGTCGGATTCCCACCCGGGCGTCGTGGCTTCAATTCCTCTGTCAGCTAAGCCCTTCATCATTGCACAAGCAACATCTTCCCCTTATTATGACGGCAATAGGAGTTTTTAAATATTTTCAGGTAACTCGTAACCGTTTTGCGTTCTTTTTTTTAAATATGTTTGTTTGCAATTATATTCACCAGCTAAGGAACTTTGATATACTTATCTATTAAACGATAAAAATAATAACGATAATGTTATGTATTTTTTTTATTTTTTTCCTTATGGCAATTCTGCTTCAACCTCGCAATTTAACACGTCAATATCATACTCTAAGTCTGATTTAGTACAGTTGATAATAATAATAATATTTGGATAATTTGTATAGCGCCGTTTTTGTGAAAAATCACCTCAAGGGCGCTGTCATCTGGCAGAGATAAACTAATAGTTGGACCTGTTATTTAATATTATTTTTTTTCTTTTCTTGTACAATATTTTGAACCTATTATATATTTTTAGTTATTTTCATCTACACTATTTTGTATCTGCTGTTCAATGCTCTTTTTTATTTTACAATATTTTTTGCACTAATGAGGTTATTGCTTAAAAAAAATGTTAATATTTGTACAAAAGCCTATAACGGGCGTAAATAAATAAATTATTTATTCAATATGATAAAAGATTTCGCATTTTAGCAAAAAAATGTGTATTATTTCTAATTTTGAAACTGTTAATTCGTGGTGGAACCTAAACAATAAATCTGACCGGTTTCACCTTATGGGGGGTGTCTTCAGACTGGTACAATTTTAAGTAAATCTATGGTACACTTCTAAGGTAATAAAACTACCCAAAAGTATATTTGAATGTAAGGTCTGGCGCGCACGGGCGACTTTTGTCACGGTAACAGTTTCGTCACTGTCACTGTCTTCCAATCGACCACGTGCACGGTGAGTGACTGTCAATGGATTTCGAACAGGCGGATGAGTCACTGAATGACATTTGGTCACCCATGCGCGAGCGCCCATACAAAAGTACTCTCTACAGACACTGTGACAGTTTCGTCACTCAAAAGTCGCCGGCCAGCGGAACTAAAAAGTCACCCTAATGTCACGCCGCTGCGTTTGCAGACCTCCATACACTCCAATAAATTTGGAGATGGTGATGAAACTGTTGCCGTGACGCCACTTCTGTCGGCAAAAAAACAAAATACAAACGAACACGTTGTTCATTGTGATATAGGCTCGATAAGCGTCCATTCCGGATATTAATAGTATATATACTGTTTAATAATAATTGCTGTTCCTCAATCATCACAATACTACCTTTTATTTTAGTGAGTATGTATGTAATGTTTTCACTCTGTCAAATGTTCCAAATAAATAAATACATACTAATTATGGGTATAATTCTCCAATGTCCAGCATGTCGAGACTTGTTAACTCAAGCCACGGTCTTGAAATTTTTGGTAGCAGTCTAAATGATTTTTGTCATTCTTTACGACTACCAAAACTTTGACTAGACCATAGCTTGAATGTCCTCTCTTAAGTTTATTTTGTCCTATTTTTGTCATCGCTTAATTTATTATTATGTATGTGCTATTCCTTCTCCGTTTCTCTTTTTTTCCATTTCGTGTTTTACATGTCTTTTTTGTAATTGGACTTTAGTCCGTCATTTTATAAATATATCAATATACCATAGATTTATTTAAAACCTGTGTGAAGATGCCCGTCATTAGGTGAAACCGGTCAGGTCTTAATAATAAATTTAAAAATTTGTTATTATTAAATTATTAGGTGAACAACTTTGCTTAGAATAGATCATAGAAGTAATGCAATAAATGTATGCATCTGTCAACATAATCCAATAGAAACATTAGTCGGATAATGTCAGTTCACGAGCCAAATTCTCGCAATTTGCGGGAGGTTTTTATTTTCCTCCCTCTGACTATCACTGGTTTCGATCCAAGGCACACTAGCTGGCTGACCAGCACTTCCGGCCTTATAATGATAATAACATTTTATTTTAGCGGAACTGAGCGGTGGGTGCAATACTCTATCTGTCATATAAATAATAATACGTATGAAATAAATGAAAAACAATTGAAGAGAAAACATTAAAAAAAAACATAATAACACTAAATGATAATGATAAAAGAGCGTATGTGATAATAATAAGAGGAAAACAAAAACAGTGAACAGTGATAATTATTAAAAATATTATTTAGTGATTAAAAAACGGTTTTTACTAAAAAAAAAATCGGCGATGTAAGTATTTTTACACATCAAAATAATTATTTAAATAACTAAGTAGTTAAATATCACAAGGGTGGGCAGGGAGGATATACTGCCGCACAACTTTGTCTTGGCACATACTCCTTGATTAATATTCATACCATATCAATAAGCTCTCATGCGGAACAATATCGTCACTGAGCGGATCCGGACGTTGGTGCAAATCCAGCTTAAATGTTCTTTGTCCGACGGTCTTTGACGTCCTCCATATTCGAGTGGTAAGACGCTCGACTACGAATCCAAAGTTCACGGGTTCAAACCCGGCGTGCGCCAATTACTTTTATTTAATAAATATGTGTAATAACACATTTAATTCACATAAAATAATAAAAAAAGTATATTTGCAGCACGTTCCAGAGTGGTAGATACTTTAAGTATCGCCCTGGTGAAATACCACCATTCAGAATCCGAACCTTGCTTGAAATGGCTTTTAGCCGTGTTTGGTGACTAGATCTGAATAGCCAGGTACTACCCAACCTTCCTCTTCCCCATCTCCATCTCCTCCCCGCTACCTTCAGCCTCACAGCATACCCCAATTGAGGATGCCATAATCTCACTGGCTCTGGACGGTTGGGGGCAGTAGCGACTCTGGCGCGGTATTCACTTTAAAATAATATATATTACTAGTTTTTTTACAATTAGGCCTCGTATTTCGTAAAAACGGCGGAAGTAAAGTTGTACACCAAATATAAAAGTTGGTTTAACCTGTATTGCTACTTTGATGTTTTGCGTTTGGATCTGTATTGTGTAAATTAGCAAGTTACTGGAATACATTTATAATTTAATTGACTAATGCGAATTTGAGTAAGAATCAAAAACGAAATTAGCAATTTAAGACCGTTTTTTACAATTAAGCTCTAATTTAGAAAAAAATGGCGCAAGCAAAGTTGTACACCCAACATCCACTCTTTCAACTTTTCGGAATCCTCAATATCAGACAGTTATATCTTAAAATAGTCTTAAAAATAACTCAGTCATCAAAATCTTTAGTGTATATCACACATAATAAGAATACAAGGACCAACAACAAGAAAGACTTTTAGTACCTAAATACAATACAGCTTATGCACAAAGGCGCCATATGTACATCGCGCCTCACACTTACAACCAACTCCCACCACAGACTGTAGCCATCGCCAATATGTATTCCTTTAATCAAAACATTACTAAATGGCTAATGAGTAAGGACCGCAAGGAAATTGAAGACCTCCTAAAATAGCACTTGAAAGTCTTCACTCATTCCATGAAAAACAGAGCAGCTTTGTAAAATGTTCGAACCTAAAAAATAACATTCCTCTTAAATAATAACACGATATTATATAAATATTGCACCATAATTCTTTTAAGTCCACTATTATTATATACTATTTTAAAATTAGCATATTTTTGTTTGTTTTTTCTTAAGGTATAAAAGGTAATGTTTTCACTATAAACAATTGTAGGATTGTTACGATGTAAAATGTATGTATATTTGTATCGTATCCACTGTCATTAATTATAGGATTTAGTGCCTCGCAACTTTACCTACTGTCAATGTATCTTATATGGTATCTAGAGAGTTTTACGGTCAGTGTCTGTTGCATCATCTAGCATTTAATATTATTCTACTTGTACTCACTGTCACCTACCTCAGAACGGGTTCTTATGATCTTGTGAAGTAAGTAATATAAAAAAATAATGTAAGAAACAAAAAGTTAATAAAAAAATTTAAAATAGTTTTTGTAACCTGTGTTGTTACTTTAATGTTTTACGTTTGGATCTATATTGTGTACATTAGCAATTTACTGGAATCCAACTATAATTTAATTGACTAATGCGAATTTGAGTAAGAATCCAAAGAGAAATCCCCAGTTTCGCGAATCCTAGCATTGTTTTCCTTTGCCCGGCCAAGAGCGTCTCAGACACGTTGCCCGAATTCGCCCCCGACCGCCGCATTCTGACGATTCCACAAACTCCCACTGAGCGGAATTGTTGTGCAAGAAATTCGTTGGGTACAAGTTCCGGCACAAATATGTCAGAACTTGTTAAAGAGTTTACCTGAATTTGCATAGCCGAAATCCGACGGACTCAAAGCGGGCGCGCCTGCGCAGCTGTCTCCCTAACTTCGCTGCAACGCGCGGCTGTGGCACTGGGGCGCGCGAAGAAGGGGCGCGCTCTACGCGGCACAGCCCCTACGGTGCTGCTGCAGAGAGCTCTATCGGAACTTCTGGATACAATTTGACCGCCTCCGCGGTCGCGTGATTAAGGCCCCGGACCAATAATATACAGGAGGGAGCGCTTTTGTAGTCAGTATTGATGATTTTTGCCTCAGTCGGGCGCGGCTAGGACTAGGACTACGGTTTTACACATTCTTTCATAGCACATGTGGATAATGTTTTTTTTTTTGAACAATCACTTTTTCACAGTATTGTTATCAACAAAAATATGGGATATGACCTAAAAAGCCGTTGAGTTATGTCCTGTTATGTCGAATAACAAAAAGTAGTGGGCGAAGTCGCCGGAGACGCGGGAGACGGAAACCATACTTACATACCGAATGGTGGTGCTATATTATGTGAGAACTTGTCTAGTCTCTTTCTCTCTCACGGTTTACGACGTAAAAACCTGGAAAAAGTGATTTATCGCAAATTTGTATAGGTTGGGAAAAAATATGTAGCTTTCTCTCCATACATATTCTTGCTCTGAGGTTAAGGCTCTTGACTACAAATCTATAGGCTTTAATCTCAGCTTACGCAAAAATAAATTATTTGATCAATATGGGTTATTTCACATTTAATTCATGTAAAATAATAAATGGTATATTTGCGACACGTTTCAGAGTGGCAGATACTCTTAGTATCGCCCTGGTGAAAGACCACTATTCAGAATCGAAACATTGCTTGAAATGGCTTTAGCTGTGTTTGGTCACTAGATCTGAATAGCCAGGTACTCCTCAACCTTCTTATTTCTCATCTCCTTTCCCTATCCACTACCGTAAGCTTCACAATATACCCCAATTCGAGATGTGATAGTCCTACTGGTTCTAGTCGGTTAGGAGCAGTTGAGACTCTTGTACAGTATAAAAAAAAAAACAGTTTATTTACTCAAATGCGCCTATGAAGAAAGCGTTATAAACGAGGCTTTTGAGGCTTAAATTTGATTTTGAATTAATTACGCATATTGTAAACAATGTACAAGGAAACCTTTTTTCTCAAGAAACTCTCAGGTCCGTGTATGATTGCGTCAAATCTTACAAAATTAAAAAATCTCAGTTAAACATATGTTTTTGACCATTTTTTATTACTAAAAACATTGCTAAAATCGATCTTTAGAAATCAAAACATTGCGACAAAAATTATCACCGCTGTTTGCATTCAAATCATATAAATGTTTTCAAAGAAACTCCAAAACATCCCACTAAGAATTCAATATCTCCCGCAAACAGTCGCATTGTTAATGTTTTATCGCCTCCCGCTCCGCCCCCCCGCCAGTCCCACCGCCCCGCCCCGCCGCTTGGCATCAAAAGAATCACAAACTACGTAACAAGGTTATCATGACGCGAAAGCAAATTTGTGAAAAGTTTTTCTTCACTCACGACTGAATCAAATATTCTCCCGGAATCCCCTTTTGTTTTCTCACTTTTTTATATCGACTCGTCTCCTTTTGTGTTCGAGTTTTCTCTCGCATGCTTCGGGACGCGTGCAGGGCTGCCCCTTAACAACGATGTATTGACACCCACAAAACATCGTACCCAACACACATTTGCGCACAATAAACAGTGAATTTATCACGAGATAACCAGAACACCATCGAGGGTATATCAAGTATGTTCAAGGGAAATTCAAAAAAATGAAAAAATGCACCATTGAATTAATTCAAAATTCACTGTAAGTTTTTTCACAATCTTTGTAGAAAAACGGATACTTAGCAGGAATTGAATACAAAAAATATTGACACAGGCACTTAAAGGACATTTCCTCAACAATTATATAAATCAGTGATATATCCTATCTGTAAAACCTTTATACGTGTGAATATCTTTTTTAATGTTTAATCAATCTACTCTTAATGTATTCGTTCCCTTTTTAATGTATTCGTTCCCTTGCAGTATCAATATATGGCGAGAGAGCTAATTCTTTTTACCCAACTTATGAAAATTTGGGATAAATCACTTTCTCCGGGTTTTTACGTCCTACACCATAAGAAAGAAAGATACAACAAAATCTCCCAAAATTTCACGCCACTTTAAAGTATTGTTAGATTTTTCTTCGTGTCTTCGTTGACTCCGCTCACACGTTTTGATACGCAAAATAAATGAACATAACTCAACTCCTAGCCCTAGTCCTAGCCACGCCCAGGTCTAGCCGACTTCGGCAAACATCATAATAACTGACTGCAGCAGCGCTCTCTTTTACATATTATTGCTTTGAGTTTGTTATCCTTTCTTTTTTGTTCTCTTTTAAAAGTTGTAAAAATATTAATCCTTTTTTTTTTTTTTTTGTCCTCATCCTTCCCGGAATGAGTTTTGTTTTTAAACCCCCTGGTAATCAATAATTTGTTTAGAATGTATTTTTCAGACTATGTTATTATTTTAATAAATAAAAAAAGTTTTTAAAAATAACCTTTATGGGACCGTGTAACTTATTTGTAATATTCTTTACAAAGTAGTCACATGATGTATGATACTTCTAGATTTAAATATATATGTTGTAAGTATTATAATTTACCAGCGCCGGTTAATTACTTTTTATTTTTTTTATAGTGAATACCGCACAAGGGTCCCAACTGCTCCCAACCGTCTAGAGCTTAGAGTATACAAGAGGTAGCCCAAGCCAAAGCCAGTGAAGTCAGTTTTGGACTTGTTTTTGATGATTTTAACATGACTCGGCGCAAATGGGCGTGGCTAAGACTAAGGCTACGGTATTTAAACATCCATTCATATCACATATCGACATAATGTTTTTGTGTATTCGTATAGCCACTTTTTCACAGTATTTTTATCAACAAAAATATAGCATCTAACCTAAAAAACCGTTTAGTTGTGTCAAGTTTAGTGGCAAAATAAAAAATATGGGCGGAGTCTCGCCGTTAACCAGCGAAAATAACCAGCTTAAGATCATTACGACAGTTAATAGAAGCCGTCAAAGAAATTTTTTGTCTCTTTCTCTCTCATGGTGTACGATGTAAAAACTCGGAAAAAGTGATTTATTACAATTTCGGATGGGTTGGGTAAAACAAATTAGCCATCCCTCCATATATTGTTACTTCAAGGTCTAGAGCCAGTGAGTCTATGGCATCCCCGAATAGGGTATGTTGTGAGGCTAAAGGTAGTGGGGAGGAGAAGGAGATTGGGAAGAGGAAAATTGGGAAGTATCTGGCTATTCAGATCTGGTCACCAAACACGGCTAAAGCCATTTCAAGCAACGTTTCGATTCTAAATGATGGTCTTTCACCAGGGCGATACTTAGAGTATCTACCACTCTGTAACGTGCCGTTAATATACCATGCATTATTTTATATGAATTAGATGTGTTATGACACATATTGATTAAATAAAATGTATTAACGTGACCTCTGGATTTGTAGTCGAGCGTCTTGCCGACTGACGGGCGCCGTTTGACTCAGGACCGGGCCTGAATAGTACAGAATCGCACACTTCGTTGCTTTAACACTTCGATGTTTCGTTGTTGGGAAGGGGCCACGAAGTCGCACAGCCCCGAAGCACTAGTTATCTGGGCACGCTGGAAGTAACACGTCATACTGACAGTTGTACTCAATTATGTATAGTCTGTCGTCTCCACCGAGATCAAACACTGGCAGTTATTCTTACAAAAACTCTTTTCTTTGCCACGTTTGATGTTTTCTTCTCGGGAGCAGTCGATACGGAGAAACGCAAAATATAATCCCGAACGATATATTCAAACGAAATACGCACGACAATCGCACAATCTTCCAACAGATATTATGTTTAATGGAAATTCGAATAATGTTTTCCATTTATTGCTTGTTGGAGCAAAAAGGTATTCTCCAGACAGTATTATTATGTACGTTTGGATCGGGTATGGTAAAATACACAATTATTTACTCAAATCTGTTGAAAGAGATTTTATAAATTATATGTATCGCTGCGTATATTGAGTCGAACACGGATGACTGCCTTGCAAACAGCGTGCTTGAAACTTATTATTCGACTTCGGAAAAGAAAATTTTAGTAAAAGTTTAAAAAGTAAGCCTCGGCACTCAAAAATGAAGCTAAACGTCACTTTGTAGCATTTCAATACAAGCAATACTACGAACGATTTATTTGGAAATTTTCTATGGGTAGTTTGAAAAATGTCTGAGGTTTCCAGTAAACACAATTTTTTTAAAGTGTAACCCTTTAAATTCTATGAAAAAAATACTAAAATGTTAGTAAAAGCTGCAGTTCAAAAACCAGCAGTCGTAGATACTCTAAGTATCGCCCTGGTGAAAGACCACCATTCAGAATTGAAACGTTGCTTGAAATAGCATTAGCCGTGTTTGGTGGCCAGATCTGAATAGCCAGGTACCTAACCTAACCTATCCCAACCTTCCCCTTTTTCATCTCCTTCCTCACCCTACTACCTTCAGCCTCACAACATACACCCTTATTGGGGATGCCATAGTCTCACTGGCTCTAGACGGTTGGGAGCAGTTGAGACTTGTGTGGTATTCATGTAAAACAAAAAAAGACATCTTTTAACGTTTTACTTTAAATTCTAGTATGCATTTCATAAAGAATTTAAAAAAATTCTGTTTCACTCGTATTCTCTGAAAAACTACCCTTATGGAATTAACAGATAAATCGTTTATGGTATTCCTTCTATTAGAAAGTAAAAAAATGAGTATTTTGGGTGCCGACCCTTAATAGCGTATTCAGTTGTTGTCACATTTTCGCTAAAAAACAAATTAAATTATTATAAAGTATAATTGTTATCAATTTTAATTTTGTTTTGTTTGTAACAACTCTATTTGGGTGACTTATAACCCTGAATTATTTTTAAAGCAGCTGATTTGGAGGTCACGGATTCAAACCCGGCGTGCGATAATACATTTTATTTATTATAATTAATATGGATCATAACACATTAAATTCATATTAAATAATACAAAGTATATTTGCGGCACGTTCCAGAGTGGTAGATACTCCAAGTATCGCCTTGGTGAAAGACCACCATTCAGAATTGAAACGTTACTTGAAATGACTGTAGTTGTGTTTGGTGACCAGATCTGAATAGTAAGGTACTTTTCAAACTTTCTCCTCCCCATCTCCTTCTCTTCCCTACACTTTCATCTTTAAAATATACTCCAACCCCAACTGGGAACTTCATAGTATCACTGGCTCTAGACGGTCGGGATCAGTTGGGACTCGAGTGCGGTTTTAACTATACAAAAAATAATAAAGGTATTAAAAACAAAACGGTTTCCTTTCTAGCCAACGAAAGCAATGGTGGCAATGCCAAAAAAGGTGAAGTTTTAAGTGGTTATTATTAAATATAAAAGGAAACCTGTTGATATTTCTCTGCCAATATGAACAAGGAACGAATTAACTCTAACCTCAAATACTTTTGTCGTTTTCAGTAAACATGTTATTCTACGTTAAGTAGAGGAACTCCGCCACGTTTAATTTTTCTTCTTAAATTATAACTAGAATAACTAGTGGTCAACTTAAATAAATAATAAGATATTTTTCATACTTTAATAATAATAATTCTACCGGTTGATAATTGTTTATTACATTATTTGTCCAAGCAAATACAAAACAAAGACGATTTTACGGTTGTTTCTGGTTATTAAACCACTTAAAATTCTGTTTGTTTTCTCTCGCTTTTACTGTAGAAAATGAAAACACAGTTCCAGCTCTTGTAAAATCAACAAATTTAGCGTTAAAACGTTTAAGCAACGGTTTGTTAATACTAAAAATATCTTACTACACGTAAAATACGAAGCTCTTTGTAGACGTTAAAAACGTTATAATTTTAATTAAAAATAGTTTTAGGTTGAGGAGTTTCAAATTCCCACATATTTGACATCGTCACAATTAAAGGAATAGTGCTTTTTAGATTTTTTCACATTTTAATGGTCCTCGTTAAGCGACGATTGTCAGTCTATTTCAACTTTTAAACAAACTGTTATTTTTATTTTATTTGTTTGGGAGACCAACAGTTTACATACATACTAGGTAAAACATTATATAAGTAGTATTAATATGACCATTTATAGGTTTCCACTTAAGTGTATCAGCTTACAAGCATAAAAACATGACCATTATGCTTTTCAGCTGATCATTATTAATTAAAAGCTCAAACGGACGGACAATCAGTGTTAAACAGGGATCTTTGCTTCAAAAAAGATCATATGTTTGCATACTTTTCCTCTGAATTTTTTACACCCTTAGTTTCTAGTAGATAGTTTTATAATTTGTTGATGTACATATGAATTATTATATCCATACCTGAACAATCTGTCATAATTTGAGATAATTTTAATTTGCCTACATATCTGTTAAATATTATTTTCCTGTTGTTATATTATGCTAGGTAATTTAGTGTGAAGCGCACTTGAGGTGAACTATCACAAAACTGCGCTACATTAATTCAATGCTATATTTATTTTTATTACCGTTAAAATTTTTTTTTTATAATTACGCCAATCATCGAATTGTGACAATGTCAAATTTAACGAAAGTTTGAAACACCTCTCCCTTAGCATTATACCTTAAAGGTGGTTTAAAACCCGCTATTTTCTTCCTCTCCTGTCGCTGAGAAGACCCTGACAAATGTCTCACCTCCTCCCTGTCTACCCAGCGCGCTGTTTTACTATCGACTTTACCGCTGTCTAAGATTTTTTCTTGTTTCTCTTCACCGTGGCAGCGAATTTAATTACTGTTTAACTCTTAGCTGTGCTGAGAAGATGTAATTATTCTGAATTATTTAACGCAGCAGAATAATTAATTAAAATCCTATGGGTGCTGGGAATACTAATCCTGATAAGTTCGTCTACTGTGTCGATTCCAAATCAACTCACGTTTGTGGAGTCCTATTTGACCTTCGTATTATCACATAAATATCCCATACTATTGTACAAGACGTCTGTTGGATCCGAAGCTGAGATGAAACGCCGAATGGGTTTTCAACTTCAGGTTAATTTGTAAAATAGTGGATTGTCAAACGATAAACTCTACTACTTGATGAAAGTGTCTAAATATGGATGTGGAAAGATTATTGAAATGAAGGGAATATGGGAAACCATTCACTCACTGATGTAGTTAAAGTGGAAGTGCTTGATTCTTCTCCTGAAAAAAATCACAACAAAACACCACACTTAATTTTATATTACCTGGAGAACAACAACAAACCGACGAACAAGCGAGAGACCAACGAACAACACGAAACACGTTTTTTCACTTTAAAACTCTTCTACGAGTATTTCGATTTTCACTTGTTTCGAACACCATGTAGTTCCATACGGAATTCGATATTGCGAAATATTTGGATAAGGTAGGAACTGGATGAAAAGCACAAAGGTAAGAACCTAACAAATTATCACATTAAATTCCAACAATGTCCGTAAGCAATTAGCATACCAATTTACTATCACGTTAAGACTTAATATCACATGTATACACGTGTAAAAACTACACCAACGTAAGGGATATCTGCATACGCGATCAACATTAATTTTAATCCTCCTGGTTGTATGATTTTATGTTAAGAGAGTACAGAACAAACACTGTAACACCAGTTTTAAGTGGCGTTTCAGTGTTTGCCGTGACAGAAGAAAATGCTGAGTATAAAATTACTAAGCAAAGTCAGCGTGTGGCGGAATCTACCCGCAATAAAATATTTAATCACACGTGTACAAAATCGTTGTGTCGTATTAAACTCTTCCAGTTTAATCACAGTAAGGAAGATCTACAGTGTGTCGTGTCTAGGATGAACCGAGTGTGTGTGCAGAGTGAGTTGATGATGAGTGTAAGTAAGTCCAAAGTCATGATGGTGAAAAGGAGGGCACGACGACAGCGTAAAATATATTTACCTGAAGCGAGTAGATAATTTGTGTGTTTGGGAAAAATGTTTATGCGAGATGGAAAGCTTGAAAGTAATGTCCAAAGAAGCGAAGCTAACAGTTCACAATGAAGTGCTTATACCAAGCCTGATGTATGCCAGGAAGCATGGAACTGGCAGAGAAAGGATGAAAGTAGACTGAATGCTGAGGCGTATATGTATATATGACGGCCTGCATGGTCGAGTGGTAAGACGCTCGACTAAGAATCCAGAGGTCGCGGGTTCGAACCCGTCGTGCGCGAATAAATTTTGTTTAATTCTTATGTGTCAAAACACATTTAATTCATATAAAATCAAATATAGTATGTTTGCGGCACGTTCCAGAGTGGTAAATACTCTTAGTATCGCCCTGGTAAAAGATCACCATTCAGAATTGAAACGTTGCTTGAAATGGCTTTAGCCGTGTTTGGTAACCAGATCTGAATAGCCAGGTATTTCCCAACCTTCCCCTTCCTCATCTCATTTCCCTCCAAAGTACCTTTAGCCTCACAACATACCCCTTTTGGGGATGCCATAGTCTCACTGGCTCTAGACGGTTGGGAGCAGTTGAGACTTTTGTGCGGTATTCACGTAAAAAAAAAAAATTAAATGTGGAAAAATCATGTATGTGATGTTCAAAATGTGGGAAAAAATGCAAGGCTGATGCAAGCATAATACATTAGATTAAGAAAGGGACCATTATATGGTTTGGGCGGGTAGAGTGAATAAACAAAGAAAGGAGTGTAAGAAGAATATAATGATATGATCAAGCGAATCAAATACTTGAGTCGGGTCATGTCAAGAGTCAGAATAACGAAAGAGTTTGTATGCATTTGAATTAAGCAAAAACTGTGTATCAATACAGGGTTGTGTGGCATTATCTCTGCCTACCCTTACGGAGAAACGGCGCAGTGGTTAGTTGGTCACTTTACGTTATCTATTTTTTGCAAATAATCACCCACTATTTTAAATAGGTTTTCGAAACACCTAACGTAATAAACCAATATAACGCGGGGCTTCGAAACGTTTTACTTTTGAATAAAAAAATGTGTTTTGACAATCTGCGAGAGCTTTTTACCCATCTCGGATCAACTTGTTGCTGACGACAGCGAATAAAAAGCAATACAATTTCAAATGTGACGTGATGTGAGTACGTAACATTCTACAATTCAAAACAAAAAGGGTGATTCTTATTTTCAGTGAATACAATGACTAAATGCCGCCGTTTGTATGATTGTTGATGGTCATCATAGTTGCTTTCCAAGCGGATGGTCGGGTTCAATTCATGTTAAATAATGTTTTTATTTTCAATCATAGTGATATTATTTTATAAATCTTATTTTTAGTAGACATAATAAATTTATGCCGCCGTTTTTATTACTCTTGGTGATGTAGTGGTGATCGTAGTTGCCTGCCAAGCGATTGATTGGGTTCGAGTCTTACCCGTGGCAATAATTTATTTTATTTTTTAAATACTACGTTTATTTTTGTTTTTAATTTAATTAAATTTTGATTACAAAAAATATGTTTCAACCGAAAAGACGGGTGCAGAAATTCAGCTCCACAAATCTTACAATTACAATAGCTCGTGACTTTTCACGGGCCTGCACTAGTTATTTAAATGAAACTGAGAGAAAAACCATTTTACCAACATCAATTGGCATGCAGTGTCTATGGGTCAGACCTAGTTTTACTTTGTCAATGCAAATAAAACCACTCAGGGACTCAAGTCGGGCGCGCTGATCCACCTACAAAATATGACACATCGTCCCTCAAGACATTGGAGATAAGCAAAGCACGGCCGTCAGCTAAGCATCCCGCGGCCCGGCTGACTTACGGGCAGCTCCTTTATTTTCGTAGAATTACAATACATGTTTTTCCGGGGCGCAAAGTAAAGACATCCGCACCCCCGTAAATATTCCGCTAAAGACATTGGTGGCGCCTTAAGCCGGCACCGGAGCGCCTCCGCCCCTCCCCTGCCCCGGCCCCTGGGGAATCCCCGCCCAAAACAATAATATTGGTTTCGCCAATATAAAAATGTTATTTCGTCCCCTACACGCCGATGCCGTGTATTAAAACACTTTCGTTTCAGGTTATCTTGATTTCAATTCAAAAATATTAATTATTTAGAGATTCTTATAAAGTTTGTAAAAAAGGGTTCAAAAATAATTTGACACCATCATTCAGTGCACAGAGTTTTTGGTCAGGGTAGGCAGTAGAAAACAGCGGATTAATTGATTATTTTGATAGGTACCAACTGATTGATTGTCACTGATTGCTATTGGATTTGTTTTGTAAAGCACTGCATTAAACACTAACAAATGTACTAATACAAACGAGCCACTTGAAAGCGCAACGGCTCACAGCATACATATTAAATTTAGTCTAGTGAACACAGAGTAATCTACTCTGACGTTGGCGGTGTTTAAGCATATGTAGTTACTGCTTTTGACACGTTATAGTAGAAAGGTTGGTGGGGCGCTCGGGGCGGTGCGATTAGCTACATTTTGCACATATTTTTTATGCGAGTGTAGCAGGATAGGCAGTGCTTATGTGCTTTTATGGAGTGCACACCTCAGCTATCACCTACATAGTTTTAATCGAGAGTGTGCATAAAACGTCGTGAAAACCGAAATAAATAATTCAATTCCGTAAAATTACTATTGCGACGCACAATAATAAAAAAAGTTCGAGTGCTTGGTCGTTTTTTACACTTTTTAAGAGCTTCTAACGTAATCCATTGGGAGCTTATTAAAAATGTATAAGCTTTACGGAGCCCCTGGCAGAGTGAACCGGTCGAGTCAACAAGTGGAAAATGTATTTTGGAAATGGTTGCTATTCAACGATAACAATGACCATGGTACGACGGTTGGATTTAATTTTATTATTTACTAACGCAGATCCATGAAAATGTATAAGATGTTATAATTGTAGAGTTTGTGAAGTTGAATGTCAGCATACTTATTTTCAGAAAATATTGAAAAAAAAATTGTCTTGTCGAAGAATCGAAACCACAATCAACTGCATAGAAGACAACTATGCTGACCATTACACCATCAACTACTGTAAAAGCAGCGGCATAAATTAATTACATGTACTGAATTTTTTTGGAATTCCAGAATGTTATGTGCTCACATCACACCGAAATCATTTTGTTTTTATTTTTTATTATCGTATTTCCTTCCACGAAAATGTTAAAATTAACAGCAAATCAATTTGGAGAATACTATTTAGCCCACTTAACTACAACAACTACTACTGTTTTGTGGTGCCCGCTCCTATCGTAGGTTAGCTATCGTCGAGGAATTTCTCATTCAGAACTGCGATCGTACCAGTCAGAAGAACTATAATAGTACAATAAATTGCGTGCAGAGATTGTGATATTTGTGGTAGGTGTATAAAATAATTACTAGAAATGGGTACACACAGTCAAACTTTGTTATAAGGAGCGCGAAGGGAACAACCAAATTTACTCCTTATGGCCATTACTCGTTTAAATGTGGGTAGGTAAAAAAAGTACCTACCTACTAATATCGAAATTTACGCCAGGGTACGAAAGTTTCCATATTATAAAGAAACATATTTTTTTATTACAAAATAATGCTTAGCTAACTACGAAATGATTTAATTTATGATTACACCAATACAATAAAAAAAATTGTACGTCCAGTATTGGATAGAATTTTTTTATTAAATCGACAACTATCAGGGATTATAAACCCTCCTTAACGTGATGTACGAAAAGTCCACCGCCGTGCCAGACGGGAGGCTTTCTTTGTCTTGTTCATGACATTATTTGACTGTTTCGAGAATCGGGTTTTTTCTCATACCCGGGCGCATTGAGTTGACAATATTATTTGGACGTTATATCAGTGAAGCGACCTCGTTATAACCCCACACGATTGTATGAAAATAATCCCGAACCAACATCATTAAATAATTGCTCATTGTACCCGTGACCTGCCTATTGGCGCGATCGATATAACCAAGTTCGACTGCATAATTAAGTTATTACTCGTATATCGCGAAAACCTAATATTTACAAGGTGTTGAACTGTATTCAATAACAAATTAACATTAACAGAAAGTTTAAATTAATTATTACGAACGTCGGAGGTGAAAGTGTTAATGCCGAAACTCCGCATTAGGCGACGCGTTTTTTATAGACCCCAAAGGGCTCCAATTGATTCCACCCCCTATAAAGTGGATATCTTGATATGAAAACATCCCTGCACAGCCCGTGCAATGCCGGGGGTGGGTTTACGGCTTAGGGGGGCTCGTGTCGCCAGACTTTATTATCCGGGGCGGGAACCCGCGACTTTATTTATTCATCCCCGACATACGACACACGAATATACATACGGATGTGGAAATGGACCGCGAGGTGAGGCTCTGCAAAACGAATGCCGCTAAAGAGAGAACGTCTCTCTTAACCTTTGGAATCGGATAATTTCAAGATGAGCGCTGGTCAGAATAACAACTAGTCTTTCGATTCCAATATCCAGTGGAAAATCACTGGATATTGGAATCGGAAGATTTGTAAAGTCGAACGCCAAACCTTGATCATTTACTTAAAAGGCAACTCTAATTACCATTGCACCACCAACAATAATTGTAAGAACCGCGGTATAATTCACTACGTGTACTGAAAAAAAGAATCAAGTGTTTTTTTTCAATCTTACGTACTCACATCACATCACAACCGAAATTAAATTGATTGTTTTTGACGTTTTGGATGTCACGAATATAACATTCACTTATAAATTAACAGTAATAGCAGAAAACTAATCGAGGAATTCTGGCGTCATGAGAACAGCATCGCTTGGACAGTCTGTTATTTTTAAGTGAATGCCACTATTTTCAGCTAGCAGCATAATTTTTACCGTACGCTATGATGGTTTGAAATATATTATTTTACTGTCTGCAGAAAGCCATATTGTTTATTCCATATTAATGTGTCTTTATGAACAAAGAGAGGAGTGTGAAAAGAATATGTGATGTGAAAGTGAGTGGAAGAAGAAGTCGAGGACGCCCGAGGAAGGCACGAAGAACATGGCACGATCAAGTAAATCAAATACTTGAATCGGCTCACATGAAGATTCAGAATAACAGAATGTGTGAGACGATGTATGAATGTGAATGAAGCAAGGAATATGTGTGACAAGACAGAGTTGTATGGCGGTCCGTTCTCTCTGTCTACCCCTGCGAAGAAACGGCGTTATGGTTAGTTAGTTATGTGTCTTTATTTGTTCAAAAAGTTAAAATATTTTGTACAAATAGTTGAAAAACTCGACCTTGGTTTTGTGTAAATTTTCCCACTATTTTCGGCTAGCAACACAATTTCCATCGTGCGCTATGAAGCTTCGACATATTTTATTTCATATATGTGTCTCTATTTGTTCAAAAAGTAAAAATGTTTTGAGAAAATAGTTCATTAAAATTCGACATTGGTTTTTGGGTAAATTTTGGTGTCGGAGAGTGCAACTGTACGCAACTTATGAAATAATTCAAAAAAATGTCTCATCAATTGTTAATTATAGTTGACTTAACCCTTTAAAACACCATGTGTAGGAAAAATGTTGTATTAATATAATAAATTTTTCCCGCGGCAAATAAATGCTTCAAAACATGGGCACCCCAAATGGAAGTCCATTTCCACCGAATCACGGTGTTTTTATTATCATATCGAGCTCCCACATAATGCACGGATAAATTATATGCGCAAATTATGCGCTTTGATCATATCCCTAATCCCGGTGCTCTTCTGCACAGGATCAGGTCGATCTGAAGCTCTCGGGCGGACGTAAAAGTGACACATTATATTAAATTTCGACATGACACACGTGCTCCTCGCTGCATACTACGTACTCGGGGGTCGTCTCCTTGCGCAGAGTGCGATATTCTACCACAAGGCATACACATTTTGTTTTTATTTTTATACTGAATACCGCAAAAGAGTCCCAACATCAGAGCAAGAATATACAGGAGAGAGCGCTTCTGTAGTCAGTATTGATGATTTTTACCTGACTCGGTTAGACCTGGCATGACTAAGACTAAGGCTAGGGTGTTTATACGTCCATTTATAGCACATGTCGACATGATGTTTTTGTTTATTTTTATAACCGCTTTTTTACAGTATTGTTTTAAACAAAAATATAGGATATAACCTAAAAAACCGTTGAGTTATGTCCTGTTATGTCGCAAATCAAAACGTAGTGAACGGAGACGCCGGATGCGGGAGACGAAGAACATGCTTACATACCGAATGGTGTGTATTATGTTGGAACTTGTCTCGTCTCTTTCTCTCTCACGGTTTACGACGTAAAAACCCGGATAAAGTGATTTATCGTAAATTGGTATGGGTTTGGTTAAAAATATTTGGCCATCTTTCCATATATTCTCGCTCTGAAGTCCCAACTGCTCCCGACCGTCTAGAGCCAGTGAGACTAAAGCTTAGAGTTGTGAGGCTAAAGTTTATGGAGAGGGTAAGAAGATGGGGAAATAAATAGTTTGAAAAAACCTGGCTATTCAGATCTGGCCAACAAACACGACTAAAGCTATTTCCAGCAACGTTTCGATTTTGAATGCTGATCTTTCGCCAGGCCGATAAAGTATCTACCTCTCTGGAATGTACCGCAAATGTACTATATATTATTTTATTTGAAGATGTGTTATGACACATCTGAACAACTGATAAATAAATGTGGCAACTTACTAACCGTCCTTCGTGGTCGAGTGGTTAAATTAAAATAATATGTAATACATAGTGGAAGATACTGCTGAGTGTCGCTCTGGTGAAAGACCACCATTCAGAACTAATATATGAGTGACCAGATCTAAATAGCCAAAATATTGAATATTTACAAATTAATGTAAATATTTAAAATTATTATTATGAACATTTCCCGTTTTCGTGTATTTTTTGAGCGAGATGTCTAAATAAACACCTTCGTTCAGATATTGGTACTTACCTGTCAGCCCATATAATACTCCATCTAACCTGTACGATGAAAATATGCATATACATGGTCTGTTCAAAAGAAAAGGTGAATTTTGAATTTTCGCGGGCTGGGTAGATTCGATTATCGATTTTTTTTTTTTTGTTATGTTGGTACACATATTTTTATCATATTTTAACATTATCAGCCTTTTTGGATTAGTGGTTTGTTTTTGACAACTGGAAAGGTCTAGTCACGTTTTTGAGTGTTCTTCGATTTTTTACTTTTGAAAAAAATGGATCAAAGAATATGTATTAAATTTTGCGTTGAAAATGAAATAAAGTGCTCCAACGCACTTAAAATGTTGACTGTGGCATTCGGCGACTCTACTTTGTCTCAAAAAAGTGTTTATAAGTGGTACAAGCGCTATACAGAAGGCCGCGAAGATGTTAATGACGATGAGCGTCCTGGAGTTGTGGAAAAAAAATCATGGATTTTATTCTTTGATCCATTTTTTTCAAAAGTAAAAAATCGAAGAACACTCGTATGGGCATCAAGCTATTTCAAGCCCGTTCCTATTTCGAATGATGGTCTTTCAACAGGGCGATTCTTACGAGTATCTATCTACCTTTCTGGAACCTACCGAAAATATATTTCATGTATTTTTAATCGATATGAACCCGTGGCATCTGAATTCAAAGTCAGTGTCTTAACCACTCGACCACGGAGGTCGTCAAGCTGTAAAAACTGAAACTACATCGTGTGGCTTTTTGAGTAGTGTCTAACTATTCAGGTCCAGTCAGTGATTACGCAGCAATTACCACTGTAACTAAAGTTTATTTTCTGAATTGTGGTCTCTCTCGTCCAGGTCGATACTGAGAGTATCTCCCATTCTGGAATCAGGCACAAACAACTTACCAAATCATTGCACTGCTTGAAGGATTTGACTTTAAAAGATGTATCAAATTATTTAAAACACCAACTCACATAAGGATATTAAAATACTTTAATTTGAGAATTATCTTCGTCTAACATGTATGTTTTTTTCGTATCTATCTAACTTGGTGCAGATTTAAATTGATCGAAATAGATAGATGCCCCACAACGCAAAGCGTTGAATTCCACACTTCAACAGCTGATAATCTCAGAACTGGCAATTCGAAAGTGAAACTTAGCCATTGACTAATCCACCTCTCTTATTTGAGGGGCTGAGACCAGTGGCGTGCCCAGAGTTCTTCATCGGGGTAGGCAGTAGAAAAAACAGCGGCTTAATTGCTAATATAGAGAGGCACCAACGGATTTCACTGTTTGCTATTGGATTTGTTTTTTGAAAGCACTGCCTAGACGATAACAAAGATAACGACACAAACGAGCCACTTGAACGCGAACACAGCATACATATTTTGTGTAGTCTAGTTCTAGAGAACATATCGTCGCTGAAAAGGCAAAAAGGCATAAGCGACACTTTAATCAAAAATTAAATATGCATTATTTTTCTGCATCAAATGCTCTGACTCTCGTTTGATTATTGGCCTTTCAGCCAACTAAAACATATTTACCATTTGGGAGAAGGCTTGACTTGAGCGACACAAGTTTTGGAATTTTTTAGATCTTTTTTCTTCAGGTAACTCAGTGAGAGCATTGAGTTACCTGAGTTAACTTTTTTTTCAAAATCCAACCATGTTACTCAAGACCTTCAATTAATGAACTTCATTATAAAAAAAAACCTTTAAAGTGCTCTGGTGTAAACTTCTCAAAATGGCGTTTTTTTTAGCTTTTTTGGGGCGTTTGGGCATATGTATAATAGTTACTGCTTTTGACACGTTATAGAATGTCGGTGGGGCGCTCACGGCATTGCGATTTGGTAAACTTCCTAATTCTTAAAATTATTATATTTTTTGCATTAATTTCATGATATTTAATTCATGCAGGGTGGGTGGTGCTTATGTTCCTTTATAGAGTGTACGCCTCTGCTTGAGACTGCATTTCGATGAGAAATCTCCATATATGACGATATTGGAGTGAATTCATAGTACCGTCAGTCAAAAGCACTTAGGAGGGGGAGGGGTCTGTAGATATTTAAGCGCGTACAATGTTCATTGCTAAATAATTAATCAAAATTAGCTTGCATAATAGTGCTAATATATATTTGTGTATAATGTATAAAACTGTGTGTAGAGTAAGTAACCATGTATATAATTTGATATACAAAAACATTTTTCGGTAGATAGGAGAACCGTTTGTTTTTATCTTTCATATTCCCGGTAGGGTCTTCTTTCTGGTTCTGAACATATCGAAGTCACGGTTCGAGTTCGCCACCCTCTTCTGGCAACACTGAAATATAACACAAATTAGTTAAAATTAATGTTTATTTTCATAGTGAATATCGCACAAGAGTTCAAACTGCTTCCAACCGTCTAGAACCAGTGAGACTATGGTATACTCAATTGGGGAACTTTGTAAGGTTGAAGGTAGCGGGGCGGGGAATGATATGGGGAAGAATAAGGTTAAGAAGGACCTGTCTTTTCAGATCTGGTCACCAAACACGGCTAAAGCCATTTCAAGCAACTTTTCGGTTCTGAATGGCGGTATTTCACCAAGGCGATACCTTAAGTATCTACTACTACATATGAATGCAATGTATCGTAACACGTATTAATTAAATAAAAGCTATTTGCGCACGTCGATTTTAAGCCCGCGACCTCTGGTTTCGTAGTCGAGCGTTATCACTCGACCATGGAGGCCGTCAATGCTGTACCAATTATTGTTAAAACAGCTTAGATGGCCTTGAATGTGGCCGACAAATTAGTTTTAAGTAAATAGAAAGAGTACAACTTTTCTTAGAATGGGACAGTTAAAATTTCTATTTAATTTTTATTGCGAAAACTTTCGGGTATCACAGATATAAAAAAAAAAGTTTCGTGCCTTAAAAATTTGCATAAAAAATTAACTCAAATGTGTAATCAAACCAGGTGAATCAGAAAAATGTAAAATTTACAATCATATTACTTTTTCAAAACGACATTTTTGAAATTATAATTTCAAATACTATTTCGAAAATACAGGTAATCCGTTCGGGCAATTTTAAATGAAATAAAACTTTAGGTATGTATAAACCTTTAGCATTATAATAATGCAAGTAGAATGATGGTGATTTTTTTTTTTTGTTATATAAATTTTAATGAAATCATAAAATATGTTTGTATATTTGTATCCGCGAAACCGGTCGGCCATAGTAAAAATAAATTCTGTGGTCTTATACAAAGTCATTTTTTAATTTAATTAAATATGTCAAACCAAAAAGTAATTGCTTTCTACGAAAAAATTAAATTTAACACATTTTTAGGATTCACCCTGTAGGTACCTGAGATTGTCGTTAGTCGCGATAGGTGCTAAATCGTTTGATAACACCCTCTATCTTTGGAGTGCGGATAATATGTAATAAGTTTCGGTGAACATTTTTCTGATTCATCCGCACACTTGGGAATTTGTTGTACTTAGGCCTGGGTAACAATAATAAATGTAATTATGATTGAATCGAGTAAAAAATCTAGTATAATAATAATAATAAAAATGAACTTATTTAGCGCAGTTTTGTAATATTTCACCTCAAGTGCGCTTCACACTATATTACCTAACATAATAAAAGGAGAAAATAATATATAATGTAATATGTATACAAATTAAAACTATCTAAAATGATGATCGTCATCATAAATCATGAGAAAAAGGGTAAAGAAATGGGTATAACAGTGCATGTGTACATCAAACGATTGAAAAAAGAAATTGGCTAGAAGCTAACGGTGTGAAAATCCAGATGAAAAGTATTATATTCATAAAAAAAATTACAAAAACAAAGAAAGGGAAATCATATTGAAAACAGTTAACATGTTGCTACTTAAAGCCATCAATATTCAAATATTATTAGGTTACGATTCAAAAAATGCAAACAGTGTGAATATAATAACAAGTAGCATAAGAACAATTAAATATTTTATGACAATGAGTATAGTGTTTTCAGTAGACAGTAAGGACATTATATAAGAAGTATACCAATTAAAGTAGCACTTACCAATACCAGTGGGTGAGCGCGTGCAGTAGAACCATACTCAGGTCTATCATGAATATAGCCACCCTCAGAGCAAAGATAACGAAGTTCATGAGGAATGTCCAGGTGGCGCTGGCAACCACCTTGGTGCTCCTGCCCACTGCACAGCTGAACTTCTTGGCGAGGGCCCCGCCCTTGGAGGCGCACGTCGCGGCTATATCGGGCCGCGGCAGGCTGCCGAACGGCAGGAAGCTAAACATCCACGCGAAGGGTCTGCGCACGTATCCGAACCAACCTTGGAGTAAGAATATATATGGAGAGAGAGCTAAATTTTTTCACCCAACCCATACAAATTTGCGATAAATCACCTTCTCCGGGTTTTTACATCGTACACCATGAAAGAGAAAGTTTTCGTAAAATAAGTAAGTATGTATTCCGTCTCCCGCGTCTCTGGCAACTCCGCCCACTTCTCCCACTTTTGTTATGCGGCATAACTCACCGGTTTTCGAGGTTATATCCTTTATTGTTGTTGATGGCAATACTGTGAAAAAGTGGTTTTTCAAAAAAAAAAAAAAACATGATGTTGATATTTGCTATGAATGCATGTAAAAATAAATCCAAAATAAGTTAAACACACCACTTTTCACAGGTATGTCAACGGTTTCAAATATTTTTGATTATCGAATCATTAAGTATACAAAGACATTATATTAACTATAAACTACCATTATTATTTAAGCAAACGTTATGCTATTCGTTTTGTAAGATATTCTGAATCTATAAACAATTCAATAGTATTTTTGGAATCGTTTTCTTATGCGAACGCTTTTTTAAGGTTTTATCCTATATTTGTCCGTTTAAAAAAAATGAAAAAAGAAAACCCTAGCCACACCTGTTAGTAGTCAGGCAAAAGTCATCAAAACTGACTACACTGCCTTGGATAAATAGGTCTCTATGTTTATGAATACTCCAAGGAACCAACCCTCTCGCGCGGGCTCCCCGCAGGGCTGGTCATCGGCACACCTGCAGTCGCAAGCTTCGCAGTTGCCCGAGCCCCTGCCCCCCATCGCGGAGGTGGCGGAGGTGGCGGAGGCCCCCCAGGTGGCTGAGGTCGCTGAGGTCGCCGACATGGCCGAGGTGGTACAGGTGGCGGTCGGGGTGCTCAGCGCGGGCCTCAGGCTGGCGTCTCCCTCCGAGGCGCACTTGCAGACGGACGCGGCGTACCCCGCCCTGTTGGGGGACAGGGACCGCGCGTCCTCCTTGGATTTGGCCTTCCTGCCCACCCCGCAGCAGGACAGGATGGAGCTCTTGGCCCTAAGCGCCGGACTGGGCGCGGGGAGCGACGCCTTGAGCAGGCAGCGGGGGCAGTCGCAGTCGGGGTCCGTGCACTCTTCTTTGTTGAAGCTTCGGGCGTTCATATTCGGTGTGGACATTTTCGCTTCTTCTATGGCCCTGGATATGAGTGCTAAATACTGCAGGCGCCTGCACACCATACCAGTCACTTTTATCTGGAAAAAAAAGATACACAACTATACCGAATTCTGGAAGTTAGTGCTCTGTTACAGGTCAAATTTTTGTAAATGTGGCAATGAAAACTTTAAAGTAACAACGGTTGACGGCTTCCATAGTCGAGTGTTTAAAAAGCTCGACTATAAATCCAGAGTCAATATTTGTTATTTCACATTTAATTAACCCAAAAATAATATAAAATATATTTGCGGCACGTCCCAGAGTGGTAGATACTTTATGTGCCACCCTGGCGAAAGACCACCATTCAGAATCTAAACGTCGCTTGAAATGGCTTTGGTCGTGCTCGGTGACCAGATCTGAATAGCCAAGTTCTTCACAACCTTCCTCTTTTCCTTTCCACTGCCTTAAGTCTCACAACATACCTCAATTTAGGATGTCATAGTGCCACTGGTTCCAGATGGTTAGGAGCAGTGAGGACTCTTCTGGGGTACTGACTTTAAAAGAAATAAAAAAACGGTAACCCTACACTATTGCAATTCCACGACAAGTTTATGTAGCCCATTGATAATTATTTATCTTGTCGAATTATAAAACATGGGTTTGGTCCATGTATGTCTCACTAGGAGATTTCTGCGTCGAGACAGACGTAGTGTACATAAATGATTTAATATTAAATGTAAATATTAATAAAAATAAAAGTAGGAAAAAGAAAAGAAAGAAAAGAAAGAAAAGAAAGAAAAGAAAGAAAAGAAAGAAAAGAAAGAAAAAGAAAGAAAAGAAAGAAAAAGAAAGAAAAGAAAGAAAAGAAAAGAAAAGAAAGAAAAGAAAGAAAAAGAAAAGAAAAAGAAAGAAAAAGAAAGAAAAGAAAGAAAAGAAAGAAAAGAAAGAAAAGATGAATTTAAATGAATTTAAGAAGAAAAGTTATTACATGAAGGTTAAGTTTTATAGATATTGTTTAGAAGTACACAAAAACAAAAACAAAAATAAAGAAAAAAGATAAATTCAAAGGTTAAACATAGATACTCGTATAATGCTTTTAATGAATAAATATTTTGAATTAGGTTTTCGTCCCGCGTCCTCGCCAAAGAATCATTAATTACAAAATCACGTAAGTATTCTCGCATTTCGCGTCACAAGAAAAGACGCAACAGGATGATAAGTGGATTTTATTCAAAATTACAAAAGCCGCACTGCCCAACCCCCAGGGCATCCATGAAATTATTATCCCTTCTGAGGTCGATAATTAACCCGGCCACAATGCTACAGTCAAATTTCCCGGCGGTCAGCAAGTCCGGCCATTCGAGCGCCGCAAACAAAAACAGGCAACAAAACACCATGCATCAACCGGGCGCCGCTGCCCGTGCCCCGCACGAGCCTCGGCAGGGGGCGGCGGGGTGGATAGGTAAATGATTTTACTCAGTCGATAAAGCGCCCATTGTAAGGGTTGGGATAATGTCTGAAGCAACAAATTGCATTCATGGAATAGCGATTCTTTGTTACCCATTATCACCACCCTTTACAAATAATAACAAAGCGACAATAATTATGATAATTTGTTTTACAGACCTGGGGATTGCGAATATACGGGGGTCGTGCGAGGTATGTATACGGTATTCAAATTGATAAAGCCCCACCCCACGGACTTGCAATAAAGCGGTAATATTTTTCATTGGAGCTTATCAAAACTTGCGAATGTTTTTAATTATTATTTTTCTAGAAAGCAATCACTTTGTGGTTTGACATATTTGATGAAAATGAAATTAAAACTTTGTAGAAGACCACAGATTTTATTTTAATTTTTATGGCCGACCAGTATCGCTTAGCCTGAGCATCTAGAAACCGGTCGGTCATATAAAAATAAATAAAATCTGTGATCGTATACAAAGTAAGTATTTCATTATTTCTTATTGTTATATATTAAAATAATATCAATAATCTTCATCGTAAATATGAAACAGAAAAATCCAGAAACTAAAAAACAGCGGTCGCGACCGAGAGTCAAACTCGGATCCTCTACTTCAGTGGTCCCCGACCCCCGGGCCGTGAACCAAATGGTACTGGGCCGCGCAAATGCCTGCTTTAAAATCAAAATTACTTTTGAAAAAATTGAACCTACCCAATAAAGCTTAATTATAGCTTAAAATAATTATTCCGTTGAAAACCCCTTCACTCTAAGTTACCACCGCCACAATACCTTCGAAGTAAAACAACACTACACCACCATATGCATGCCGCATGCAGAGTCGTTTTTTTTAATTTTTATATTTCTCTCTAAAATATTTTTTTGTTTTTAAATAAAATAAAAATTTGAAATGATCATTCAATATGTCCCCCTTCACCCTAGCTACCAAGACCTTATTAACAACCGGCATTTCAATCGATCTCATATCTCCTTGAAAATAATTAATATTATTTTTTCAATTTCTACCGATAAAGGCTGCCATCTTTGTAATGGAATACAAGCTTTACACGTCACAAATTGTATACCTAGATGGTGTTTTGGATAAACCATCCATTTTTACTAACGGAAGATCTTTTGGTTTCTCACAAAGTCGAGAACAAATATTTTTTAATTAGAATTAAATTTAAAACTTATAACCGAAAGAGTAGAGGTAGAGGTTCCGAGTTCGAGTCTCGGTCGCAACTGTTATTCCTTTTAGTTTCTGACCTTTTAGTTTTACATCATTGAAGACTATTTTAAAAAATAAAATCAAAGTAGGAGGCATAAAGCCTTAAAGTTAATTCTAATTTTAAAATGGTTTTTATTGAGTTAGTATAAAATGGTATTTTTATAAACTTTTAAAATCCGTAATTTTTAATTTTGTAATGTTATATTTTCGCAGAAAGCATAATATTTATTTTTAAATACACTCATTTTTCCTTTACTTTTCTCACATTCAGGCACCTCTCATCATATTTATTCAGTCCTCTGTACATTATGCAGTTTTTTTTTCAAATTAATATTTTTCTATTTGCATTCCTAGTCACAAACTTGTGTACACTTCTATTAAAAACCATTTCATCACCTAAATATTTGAGCATTCAGTTATTTAAAATTTTATGTACCAAAATGAGAGCAGTCTCTTTTTATTTGCGTACGCCGGGTTTGAAACCGTGACCTATGGATTATTTTACAATACTACAATACTACAATTATTTTACAATACTCTGTTATCAGGACACTGAGTCGGTCAGCTGCAAGGAAACAACAACATGCAAGTATCGGGTGCGACTGGACGGCACGAAGTCAAAAGTTTCCACTTATTCCTCTCTCAAGTAATCTTGTTGCTGAATGCCTTTTCACGACTACTCGCCGAAACAGCTGTTTGTGCCACCTTGAACTTGCCTTTCTTCAGAGCAATGTGCTCGTGAAAAGGCCATGGTGTTTCCAATGCAAAGATAAAACGTTAGAAGTGTCTCGCGGGCGTGTCCGTGTGCCCGAATAGAGCACAGCTTTACCCGATTTCTGGTGAATTAGCTCGTTCATTTTCTTATATGGAAATAGCCAGATTTGCGAATTATCCAGAGTGGTAGAAAAATAAACTATCGCCCTGGTGAAAGACCACCATTCAGAAAAGAAACGTTGCTTAAAATGGCTTTAGCCGTGTTTGGTGACCAGATCTGAATAGCCAGGTACTTTCCGACCTTCCTCTTCCCTATCTTAGTTCAGTTTTACAACACATAATATACCATGCCATAGTCTACCGCAAATATACTATATATTATTTTATATGAATTAAATGTGTTATGAAACATGTGAATAAAATAAAACGTATTTGCGCAAGCCGGGTTTGAACCAGCAACTTCTGAATTCGTAGTCGAGCATCTTACCATTCGACCACGCAGGTCGCAGTATGTTAATACTGTTCTTTTGACACGATTAATATTACATATTCCTAAAAAGCGTTTACATTGTACCTTGCCATATTTATAAATAAAACAAAAAACTTTTTTTTTAAGCTATTTATATTTTATCTATTTTTTTGGACCATTTTCGCTCTGTTATTCCCATAATCCCCTCAGTTACCGCTTCTCCTTCTCTTTCTCATTCCAACATCTAAAAATGAATTTATCCTCTTCGGGCCCAAGCATTTTTTCATAATTAGAATCTCTTCTCAAGTATTTTCACATTCTCTACCACATAACAAATAGATCACACTTACTACCTTCAACTCAGCACAAATGCTCCCAGTAAGATAGGAATCTTCATTATCAGATACATTGGGCCTCTATCAGAAACAATGACAAGGAAATATTTTTTGAGCATAAAACGGCAAGTATCATATATAATACCTGGGGCCCGAAAAGGATCTCGGTATTCTGTATTTTAGTTTAATTTCAATATTGTCCTGAAGATGGAAGGGTGCTTCCGAAACCGGTCAACAAAATATTGAAAATAAAAGTGGTTTAGAAAAAACTTTATCTGTTTTATTTATATATTTACGATTAATATTGTTTACCAAAAAAAACATCTGAATGACTTAAACAAAGAATGTACTATGTACCATCCACACATAGATCATAAACATTTTTCTGTTCAAACAGAATTAAAACCGCAGTGGTCGCACAGACCGGACGGGATGTTAAAGAGAGTCGTTTGGTGTTTTCCATTTTCCCGAAATGTTCACCTCCGATTAACGGAACTGCGCCGTGTCGCGGGACATGTGCGCCAAAAGATAAAATAATTAACACATATGATGGGCTCGATAAATTGTATCGGCGCACAGGTCTCAATGCCGGCGAAACGTTGGCAAACAACACTTGGTAGAGAATATTTTTAAACAGTGCATACCGCACAAGCGTCCCAATTGCTCCTAACCGTCTAGAGCCAGTGAGACTATGGCATCCTTTATTGGGGTATGCTGTGAGGCTCAAGCTAGCGGGGAGGGGAAGGATATGGGCAAGGGGAAGATCGAAATTACTTGACTATTCAGATGTGGTCACCAAACATGGCTAAAGCCATTTTAAACAACGTTTCGATTCTGAATGGTTGTGTTTCACCAGGGCGATACTTGAAGTATCTACCACTTTTTTACTCCGTATTATTTTAAATGTGAAATAAGACATCAATTAAATAAAAATTAAATGCATACGCCAGAATGTAAGCCCGTGACTTCTGGGTGCGTAGTCGAACGTTTTGACCACTTGACCACGGTGGCTTGTTTTTACTTAATATCAATAGAAACAAGAATTTTACTATGGTAATAGTAAATATACGTTAAAAATTGGAAAAATATTCGTTGCGTAAATGCGCTGAAGAGATAATCTCTAGAAGTGCGATCTAAGCTGATTTGATAAAAAACTAATGTCGCATAGCATAAATTTAGACCTTTTTTTTTTTTTTGACCAATTAAAATTTAAAAATG